>CM035845.1:1057389-1359126 GCA_020510985.1 Pholidichthys leucotaenia | reverse complement strand
AGGAAACAAACAGACTCTCCCCCCTTCCTCCCCAGGTCTCTCTGATCATGTCACCATCCTGTTAAGGCCGGCATACAAACCCAGAGTTAAAGCCATCAGATCAACAAAAAAGCAGGAACGTGTGTGACCTGTATGAGTGACACCACACTGCTCAACAACCTAAACGACTTCTTTGGCTACTGTGAAGCACACAACAGCACATCAACACAGAAGACCACTCCCCCTCCAGACCAGAAGGCCATGAATCTGGATCCAGCTAGCGTGAAGAGGACCCTCTGCAGGATCAAATCACACAAGGCAGCTGGCCCAGACAACATATTGGGTTGTGTCCTGAAGGACTGGGCAGAGGACCTTAACCCTTTAACACTGTTGATTGCATGAACGAATAGCGCCACCACTGTGACTGGCGCAGTGCTGTGCCTGTCATATGATGTTTTGTGACATGCCAAATACTGTCCAGTTGTACTAAGAATTCCACCTCACAAGGTGGCAGACACGTATAACTTACTGTTCTTGCCTTGGTGGAATTATGGCAGACATAGAAGCATCCTTATTTACACCAGAGAGGAAGAAATTTTTAGACAAACACATATGGACATTAAAGATCGCTGTGGACGGACTTCGGCATGGGTGGAGGAGCCATTTGCTCCCAAATTTAACAACTAGACACTACAACGCACAGTGAAAGCAGCCAGCAAGATCATTGGTGCCCCTCTGCCCCCCCCCCCCTCAGAAATCTAACCCACCCGTCTCACCCGCAGAGCCATCAACATTGCAGGCAAGACCTCCCACCCCTCACACTCCCTCTTCACCCCCCTGCCCTTGGGGAAAAGGTACCGAATCCCCCGGGCCCACTCCAGAAGACTGCTTAAAAGCTTTGTCCATCAGGCCATCAGGACCCTGAACTCTGTCCACTTCCTGCCTCCCGGACCTGAACACAATCACCCACACAGTAACTTCCTCAGCTGTTGGCACAGAAAGACTGGCACACCAGCAGTAATACATTTGCTGCTGTACGTCTCTGCACTTTAACTGCGACTGTTTGCACAAATGTCATATCTGCTGCTGTCTGTCTGTCATTGCAATACTGACCATGTACATTCCTCTCTGTTACTATCTGCACCTACACTACCACATTGACCTGCAACTATGGCTATCACATCTCTAGTTGTCTGTATATAGGATTGCTGGGTTTTATCATCGTTAATCGTTTATCTCTATTTCCTCTATGGGAGGTCTGGGTTTATCTTTTGTCACCATTTCACTACAGGTTGCATTACTGAATATAGACTTTTGTTGTTGTTTTCTTTTTTCCTGTCATGGACTGGACTGGACCTGCCAGCCCAGCTCCTGCCACAGTTGCTGTTGTGCCCTCAGGAGGGTGTTTTTCCGCTGATCTTTCTCTAGGCTCCTCCTGGAGGCTCTGAGCTCTGCTCAGCTCTGACAAATCAGCCACGCCCCTCTGTCCTGTCAGTCTTGACCAGTTGTCTTCCTTTGGTTATTTTCTCTGCTGTACACACACACACACACACACACACACACACACACACACACACACACACACACACTCATTCATTTCCACCTACATTCTCTATATTCATTCACTCACTGGTGCAGACGTCCATCCTCACAGGTGTTTCCTCTCTCTCCTCTCTCCACACCAGCAGACATTCTGCTCGTTAGTGTTGCTGTATTTTACATCTCAGTTCTCCATTGTGTTTTGTCGGGTGATTGAGGTGAATTGTGGACTAGCCTCCATCTCTCTATTTCTCCTTCGGTTTCTCCAGCCTGTGGATTTCACAGATTTACTCGGACAGCTTCAGCTTGCTGAGTACAAACTGTTTCGTCCCTGCTGTCTATGTTTCCAGATGGCTCTTTTCCGGGCTCCTCCTCCGTTCCTCCATTGCAGTTCCGTCTGCCTTGGAACATCTTTTCCCCGTGTTTGACTCACCTGTCCTATTGAGTGTCCTAGAGACTTCCTTGTCCTCCCTTGGCTCGCTGTGTTTGGACTGTTATATTCTGTTCTGCACAGTAAAGCACGCACAACTTATTTCTGCGAGTGGGTTTCATTCATTCTGCCTTTAACAGGCAGAAAACTCCTGACAGACATGACATTTCCAGCCTGATTCCTTTTTCTTTTTATATTATTCACACCACTGAAGAGAGAAACACCATTTCACTTCTCCTGTATGTCCTGTACGTATAGTAGGATTGACAAATAAAATGTCTGAATCTTGAATATAGTCACGGTGTGATAACGCCATGATGTTTGTGTGTCCCCCGTCCGCGATGTGCATGGTGGTATTTCCAATATGTCCCATTTACCCCCTCTGGGACAATAAAACAGAAGTCCACTGGTGGTGGTCCAACCATAGCTGGGGAACCTTGAAGTGTGGTGGCATATTGCTAGAACAACAGGAACACAACCAGAACCATTTCATGCAACGTAGCCCAGAGCCAGCCAACAACCATCCATGGCCTGGCTATCAGCAGGTGGTTTATTACATAATGTTAGCATGCCAGGTTGCCAGTGTTGGGTCACACATATTTGATTGATGTTAAGACACAATATGGCAGAATCAGCAAGTAGACCCATGACCATAAATTACCAAAAGTTTGATGTACCAAGACCATGATTTTAAACCAATCTGAACCTGGACAACCGGGTAGACTGCTGGTAACACCCTGCATGGTTGAGTGGGTTATTCTGCAACTGCTGTCAGCCATGCTCTGCCTCAACATTTTCAAAACAGAGTCATTTCACAGTTCACATTCAGGGGCCTCAGTTGAGACCACAGTGGGCGCGCTTCCTCGAGACAACAGCTGCAGCAGACCCATCTCACTGGAGTCATGGCTCACTCGTCAGCAATGTCCCAGCCCAGGTCCCACATCAGCTGGGTCGGCTCCAGTGTCGCGTCCTGATCCGAGGCAGCTGCTCTTACCTTTTACAGACATCTGGCGTGCCATCTCAAACCATCCGTCATCTGGACGGCAGCTGGCCTCAATTGTGCGGTGATTCTCATCTGTGATGACGGGACCATCTGTGGGTCAAGGTGGTCGTCTCGTTGGACCCAAACCCAATCAAGTAGTTCGAGTGGTGATCTGTTCAGCTGCACTCGGCACTGCTGCTCACTCGTCCCGGATGATGGCTGCTGTTGTGGCGGCGTGCTGTTCACATCGACAGCAGGACATGTCCTCGGTTGGTGTTGCTGTGCTGGATCCTACTGGCCCACGAACTCTCTATTCTGCTGTGCTGCAGCGCCTCCCTGAGGCAGATGCTGGGTGAGGATATGAGATGAGTCCTGCTTCTGCCCCTTCTCTCCTGGTGCTGGTCGCAGTGATGTGTCAGTGTCTTCGGTGACGGGATGCATGCCAGGTTGTCGTTGATGACCCGGGTCCCTTTCTCCACAAACTCCAATAATGTAAATAAAAATTCTTACTCTGAATTTTTAAATCCTCATTTAAAAGACTTATTGTCCTAAAATTTTCACAGTTGTTATTTGGTTTGCCAGGTTTTGGCAACAAAGTGATTAGAGCTCCCCTTAAGGATGTTGGAAGGATTCCATTACGAAAAGATTCCATAAACATTTCTAATAGTGGTGGCATAACTCTCTGTTTGAACAATTTATAAACTTCAATGGGTATCCCATCAGGCCCTGGGGTTTTCCCTCCTTTAATACTGTCAATGGCAGCAGATACTTCCATTAGAGTTATGTCTTTCTCTAGTTCTTCTTTAATTTCTTCTGATATCCTAGGAATCTGGATGTGGTCCAAGAAATTATTTAATTCAGATGTATCCGGACCTATTTCTGAACTATAAAGCTTTTCAAAAAAAATTGTTGAAGGTTTAATTTATTTCAATTGGGTCCACAATAGTCTCATTGTTACCATTTTGTATTGAGGTTATGTCTTTCATTCTGCATTTGTTTAATGTGCCATGCCAGCACTCTGCTGGGTTTTTCACCCTGGTCATAGAATGTCTGTTTAAGCTGTAGTAAACCTGATAAAGCTTTTGTTGAAGATATTTCATTATATTGCGCTCTTAGTATAAATAGTTCTTGGTGAGTAACTTGAGAGCCTGATTGGTAGTATTCTTCTTCTAATTTCTTTACTCTTGCTTCTAGTGATTTTGTATTCCTATAAGTTTCTTTGGCTTTGAAGCTAATGATATTAATTATTTGTCCCCTAATAAATGCCTTAAATGCTTCCCATCTGGTACTTCCTGAGGTCTCTGTTGTATTTGTTTCAAAATAGAATTTAATCTGCTCATCAAGAAAGGTAACAAAGCCTGTATCCACCAACCATTTTGTTTTAAATCTCCATTTAGGAATATCACAAGTCAATTTGGAATGGTAGTAAACTAAAGAGTTTGGGGCGTGGTCTGACAGGAGTATGGCATCATAGGAAACCTTCTTTATTTTACATTTTAGTATTGCTGAAACCAAAAAAAAAAAGTCTATGTGAGAATATGACTGATGTGTACTAGAAAAACATGAATATTTTTTATCATTAGGTTTGTCTTCCCTCCACACATCAAATACATTTCTTTCATGAAATGATGAATAACAGTCCTGCTTCTTGATTGTGATCGATCTGTTGCTGAACTTTTGTCTTTCCGTGGATCTAAAGTGCAATTGAAGTCGCCCGCCATAATGCAAGCACCAGGTAAAGAAGCAATAATAAAGAATAGATCTTGAAAAAAATTTAGGCTCATTTGTATTTGGGGCATAAATATTTATCAGAATTAATTGTTGTCTAAGAATTTTCCCTTGAATAATCAAGTAACGTCCTGCCTTGTCCTTAATAACTTTGTGAATCTGTAGAGGAACAGAATCATGGACCAATATCATGACACCTCTTGCCTGAGAGGTAAAAGGGGCTGACAAAATTTTTCCCTTCCACCTCCTACTCACTTTAAGTTCATCTTCACGGGTTAGATGAGTTTCTTGAAGGAATACTATGTTAGATTGTAATATTTTAATCCTGTTCATAACTTCTTTGACCTTTTTTATTTTTTGTAGCCCTCTGCAATTCCAGGATGTAATTTTAACCTTTAGTGCAATAGACATATAAACAAATAACTTTGAATTTCCCCAACATTTTAAGCAATTTCAGATCAAACAAAAGAAAAGAAAAACTAACTAACTAACTACTAACTAACCTGCACTTATATAGCGCTTTTCTAGTCACAAAGACCACTCAAAGCGCTTTCATTAATACTAACCCTCTATTCTAAGGGCCCATAGGAAACAGATATCTAGGGACAATTTAGAACAGCCAATTAACCTAACATGCATGTCTTTGGCATGTGGGAGGAAACCGGAGAAATCCCGGAGTAAACCCACGCAACACGGGGAGAACATGCAAACTCCACACAGATCACTGTTGGTCGGGGGCTGGGATCGAACCCACGATCCCCACAATCCCCCGGCCAAGGGTAAACTGTGCTGCCGCAGTGCTAACCACTGCGCCACCGTGCAGCCAAAAAAACAGAAACAAAATAATTTCCCTTGACCATTAACATACACCTGAGAGTTATCCCTCCAGATGTCCCCCCGACCCCTTCAAATATTGGATTTCCAGAAAGCAAAGAGCTGGTCCACACAATGTGAGGAACAGTATAACTATGCTGATGCATAATAATAATAATAATAACAATAAAGAAGAAAGGAAAAAAAACTGGATAAACATAACTGCTCTGCTACTATAATTCAGACAATTCTGTTAGAACAACCCAACAAGTGAAAAGCATACCTACAGTGGGGCAAAAAAGTATTTAGTCAGCCACCAATTGTGCAAGTTCTCCCACTTAAAAGATGAGAGAGGTCTCCAGTTTTCATCATAGGTATACCTCAACTATGAGAGAAAAATGAGAAAAAAAAAATCCAGAAAATCACATTGAAGGATTTTTAATGAATTAATTGGTAAATTCCTCAGTAAAATAAGTATTTGGTCACCTACAAACAAGCAAGATTTCTGGCTCTCACAGACCTGTAACTTCTTCTTTAAGAGGCTCCTCTGTCCTCCACTCGTTACTGTATTAATGGCACCTGTTTGAACTCGTTATCAGTATAAAAGACACCTGTCCACAACCTCAAACAGTCAGACTACAAGCTCCACTATGGCCAAGACCAAAGAGCTGTCAAAGGACACCAGAAACAAAACTGTAGACCTGCACCAGGCTGGGAAGACTGAATCTGCAATAGGTAAGCAGCTTGGTGTGAAGAAGACAGAAAACAAGATGGCAACCGGGATGGTCACACTTTTTCAGTGCTGAGACAAAGTCGCTGATTTTCCCATTAAAAATACCTAACCAACAGCGATCGGCACTCGTGACGGACACCCACGGGCTGAATTTCCACCTCCGTAAGAATACCGTTGGAATACCCCTTTAATCGGGTAGAGCTGCTGTGCTCTACCCGAAGCGATTGCTAAGCTAACGCTAGTTAGCTTAGCGCTGGCCCCAGTTGTGCCACCTAACTCTGACACGAAGCGACTCAGCCCCCAGTGAGGGCTTACCAGAGGAACTAACCGAGGCGGCAGTTGAGTGCGAGCTGGATCGGAGCTCGGGCGTGGCGTTGGTGAGAGACGGGGGCCACCTGGACCCAGCCAAACAATAGCCTGAGTCGGAGCCCAGTTGTGAGGCCCAGCGGAGGAACAACCAGACTGACGGCGGTTGGTGACGGGGCCTAGTGGAGGTACCACCCAGGAAGACGGCGGCAGGCGGCGGTGATCAGCGGAGCATCTACTGTGACCCCAGCAGAGCTCGGCTGCACCGGCGGTGTGCGGCGTGACTCGGTGGAGGAGCTGTACAGAAGCTCGGTTGTGGCAGCGGTCAGTAAAATGCCACCAAAGAAGGAGGAAATGGAAGAGATCAAAAAAATCTCTGAACTTCGTGTCAGAAGAACTGGCCAAATTGGTTAGCCAGCAGGCCAAAATAATAGGCCTAATGGAAGATGTACGAGCCCTACAATTAACAATTCAAGAAAAAGACAAAAAAATTAAGGGCCTGAAGCAATGCGTCGAGGATCTTGAACAAGGTTCTCGTATGGATGACCTAGTTATAAGTGGACTAGACATCAAATATCAGTCATACGCCCATGCCACAACAGGACTGAGAGGTGAGGATGCTCCCATGAGTGAATCAGTCTCCCTAGAAAACCAGGTGCTTCAGTTCCTTGATAGTAGAGATATTAAGGTAGAAGCTAATGCAATTTCAGCCTGTTATGCTTTACTGAAGAAAGATAACAAAACAAAGAAATCAATTGTGATGCACTTTGTGAACAGAAGGGTAAAGGATGACATACTGAGGCAGGCAAAAAAGCTACAGGGAACACAAGTTTACCTAAATGAACACCTGACAAAAACAAACGCTGAAATAGCACGGCAAGCACGGATGCAGAAAAGACAAAATAAGATACAGGCAACCTGGACAAGAAATTGTAGAATTTGGATTAAACTAAATGGAACACCTGAGCAAGCAAAGAGTATAATGATCAGAGATGCTACTGACTTAGATAAATACAGATGAACACTGATTAAGAAAATTATGAGTCAATGATAATCCATAGTCACACACACGGTAAGAATAGTTATTTTGATACACCATGCCAAAGTACTTTAAAAAAAATAAGCAAAACAAACAAAAACTTATGACTGACTTGAGTAGACATCAATTATCCCCAGTTGGAGGAAGTCATTTGACACAGAGTGAGGAAACTCAAACTCTGAAACTATGCCATTATGCTGAACATAAACCACAAGAGATGGAGAATGATATTGATCCTGATAACCACTTTTTCAATAATATTCATAACCATTGTGAATATTACACTGAAAAGCAATTCAAAAGTCAAGTGCAACTAGATGGTAAATTATCAATAATACACTTCAACAGCAGAAGTCTTAACAAAAACTTTCCACAGATTCAGGACTATTTAAAACAGCTAGACAGAAAATTCACAGCTATCACAGTCTCTGAAACCTGGCTTAATGAACAGCAGGCTCCCCTGATGGCAATAGAGGGATATCAGATGTTTCATATTAACAGATCTCAAAAAAAGGGTGGTGGTGTTGCACTGTATATTGATGACCTGTACAGGTGTAAGCTTGTAAATGGAATGTCCTTTGCACTACCAGGGATCTTGGAATGTGTTACTGTTGAGAGTGACAAAGATAAAACAAAAAATCTAATTATAAGTTGTATATATAGAACGCCGGAAACTTGCATTGAGACATTCAGAGATAAATTAGTCGAGCTGTACAATAATATTACTAGTAAGAAAATGGTAGCAATTTGTGGAGATTTCAATATTGATTTACTGAATCCACATCAACAAAATGTAATTACAGAGTTCATGAATTCTATGGACAGCATGAGTCTATATCCCACAATAACACATCCCAGTAGAATCACAGCTCACTCTGCTACACTTATTGACAACCTGTTTGTCAATGTTATTGATAAGAAAATAGAAAGTGGATTATTGATAAATGATATAAGTGACCACTTGCCAACCTTTGCACTTATCCATGGCCACACGGGGGCCAATAAAGAAAAAAATCTCAAAATCGTTCACATACAAATCTCCAAATCCAATCAGTTCTTTTAAAGAAAACTTGCTGAAGCAAGACTGGACAGAAGTCTATGTATCAGATGTAAATGAAGCCTATGACACATTTATAAACATTGTAACCACTCTTTATGAAAAAAAAACTGTCCATTAGTAAAAAAAAAAAGCTTAAACATAAATTTGCCGATAAGCCATGGTTAACCAAAGGACTACAAAAGGCGTGTAAAAAGAAAAAAATATTATATAAAGCTTTCCTAAAGAAAAGGACAAAAGAGGCAGAGCAGCGGTATAAAACAAAAATAAGTTAACATATATAATAAGATGTAGTAAGAGAGACTATTACAATAAAGAACTGGAGAAAAACAAAGCCAATATTAAAAATACATGGACAATACTTAACAGTATCCTTGGAAATAAAAGAAAAAATACAAGCAACCCAACCAATATTCCAAAAAATAATAAAAGGACTCAGAGTGTGAATGTAGCTTCACCTGCAGATGAATTTAATAACTTTTTTGTTAACATTGGTCCTAATTTGGCTCAAGAAATACCCATTACGGTGCCTACAGGTGATACAATATGCAATAACACTGCTATAAAAGACTCCATTTTCATAAAGAACACAGACGAGAGAGAGGTCATTGAAATTGTTAAATCGTTTAAAAGTAAAACATCGATGGACTGTGATGGTATTGACATGCTCTTAGTCAAAACTATTATTGAATGCTTAGTGAAACCACTGACGTATATCTGTAACCTGTCTCTCCAAACAGGTATTTTTCCCAATGCAATGAAAATAGCTAAAGTAATTCCGATATACAAGACGGGTGACAGAGGGGAACTCTCAAACTACAGAACAATTTCACTATTACCGCAATTTTCCAAGATACTTAGAAAAATATTCTATGAGAGAATTGACAACTTCATACTGAAGAATAATTTATTGTGTGAGCAGCAATATGGGTTCAGACACAAGAGGACGACTGCATTTGCCCTAATGGAATTTACAGAAAAAATATCAACAGCCATTGAAAATAAAGAGTATTCAGTTGGGGTATTCCTGGATCTTAAAAAAGCATTTGATACGGTGGATCATAATTTATTATTAAAGAAACTACAAAATTGTGGTATTAGGGGGGTAGCACTGTCCTGGTTAAGTAGTTACTTAAAGAATAGATATCAGTATGTATGTGTTGGTAACAAAAACTCACAGTTACTGAAGGTTACTTGTGGAGTCCCACAGGGTTCAGTTTTGGGGCCATTATTATTCAATATGTATATAAATGACATATGTAAAGTTTCAGAAAAAATGGACTTAATATTGTTTGCCGATGACACTAATCTATTATGCAGTGGAAACAATTTGGAACAACTTCTGGATACGCTCGGAAAGGAATTAGGAAAGCTTAAACTGTGGTTTGATTCAAACAAATTAATGCTCAATTTAAGTAAGACAAAATTTATAGTCTTTAACAACCATCACAACAACTCAGTACCTAAACTCAGTGTAAATGGTGTAGAGATTGAAAGGGTATCTGAAACTAAATTTCTTGGAGTAATAATTGATAATAAACTGTGTTGGAAGTCACATATTAATTATATTAAAGGTAAAGTATCCAAATCAATTGCAATATTACACAGAGTGAAATATTTGCTGAATCAACCCACATTATACACCTTGTATCATTCATTAATACTCCCATACATGACATATTGTGCTAAAGTATGGGGAAATACATATAAAACAAACATATATCCACTCTTTATGCTTCAAAAGAGAGCTATTAGAATAATAAACAAAGCAGCTTACAGGGAACCAACAAACCCACTTTTTCTTAAACTAAAAGCTCTCAAGTTGAAAGATCTGGTTGACTTTAAAACTGCAATAATAATGTTTAAAATGAAGAATTTATCACTGCCCGCAAATATCCAAAAGTTGTTCCAAATAAGGGAGAAACGATATCACTTCAGAGGAACATGTATATTTCAAAAGCCTACAGTGAGAACAACCACCAAGCAACACTGTGTTTCAGTGCAAGGAGTCAGATTATGGAACGATTTTGGACCTGAATTAAAATCATGTACAACGCTTGGGCAATTTAAACAAAAACTAAAGGAAGAAATACTCCAAACATATATGCAAGATGACATGTAAAATCACATAAGGATTGACATATCCAGCCTGTGCTGTGTTGTTGCCTAGTTTTATTGTTTTTTTGTTTTTTTTCATTTTTTGGGTTTTTTTCTTTTGTCACATTTGGTCTTAGCTTTGTTCTGAATTGTAATCGCTCTTTTTTTGTTTTTCTTTTGAATTCTTGGATGGAATATGGGTGGGCAATATAAGCTGCGGCTTCAGCCATCACCCATTTCGGATAACTTTTGTTGAACTGTAGAATCAGAGGAGTTACTGTCTAATTTGACCTTGTTGGATTTTATTTCCCCCTTTTGCTATACTATTCAGTTCCTTTTAACCTGTACTATCCGAAATAAAGATTCATACATTCAAATAAATAAAATAAAGGTTCATTCATTCAAGAAATCAATTGTGGGAGCAATTATTTGAAAATGGAAGACATACAAGACCACTGATAATCTCCCTCGATCTGGGGCTCCACGCAAGATCTCACCCCCTAGGGTCAAAATTATCACGAGAACGGTGAGCAAAAATCCTAGAACCACATGGGGGGACCTAGTGAATGACCTGCAGAGAGCTGGGACCAAAGTAACAAAGGCTACATCAGAAACACACTACGCCGCCAGGGACTCAAATCCTGCAGTGCCAGACGTGTCCCCCTGCTTAAGCCAGTACATGTCCAGGCCCATCTGAAGTTTGCTAGAGAGCATTTGGATGATCCAGAAGAGGAATGGGAGAATGTCATATGGTCAGATGAAACCAAAATAGAACTTTTTGGTAAAAACTCAACTTGTCATGTTTGGAGGAGAAAGAACACCATACCTACTGTGAAGCATGGGGGTAGAAACATCATACTTTGGAGCTGTTTTTCTGCAAAGGGACCAGGACGACTGATCCATGTAAAGGAAAGAATGAATGGGGCCATGTATCGTGAGATTTTGAGTGAAAACCTCCTTCCATCAGCAAGGCATTGAAGATGAAACGTGGCTGGGTCTTTCAGCATGACAATAATCCCAAACACACCGCCCGGACGACGAAGGAGTGGCTTCGCAAAAAGCATTTCAAGGTCCTGGAGTTGCCTAGCCAGTCTCCAGATCTCAACCCCATAGAAAATCTTTGGAGGGAGTTGAAAGTCTGTGTTGCCCAGCGACAGCCCCAAAACATCACTGTTCTAGAGGAGATCTGCATGGAGGAATGGGCCAAAATACCAGCAACAGTGTGTGAAAACCTTGTGAAAACTTACAGAAAATGTTTGAGCTCTATCATTGCCAACAAAGGGTATATAACAAAATATTGAGATGAACTTTTGTTATTGACCAAATACTTATTTTACCGAGGAATTTACCAATTAATTCATTAAAAATCCTTCAATGTGATTTTCTGGATTTTTTTTTTTCTTATTTTGTCTCTCATAGTTGAGGTATACCTATGATGAAAATTGGAGACCTCTCTCATCTTTTAAGTGGGAGAACTTGCACTATTGGTGGCTGACTAAGTACTTTTTTACCCCACTGTATATGTAGCCTCCAAAATTAAGCATTATATATTAAATCAGAGAGACGTTTCTTATCTATAGACAAGGGAGGGAGAGAGCTCAGAACAGTGAATCAAATTAGACAACTTTAACTCTGCCCTCCACTTCTGTCTCTATAAGTTCAAAATATCAAAGTAATGTACCAACAGCGATGTAAATTACATTTCTTATGGTGGCCTCTGTTTAGCTATACCTCAATCTTGTTCATTTTCCGAGTGGATCTTCTTAATGAAGCATTCAGCTTCATCCGCACTGTTAAAGATATGTGAGCGGTCTTTATAGGTCACTATAAGCCGGGCAGGAGGGATCATGCCATATCGGAGCCCCAGTGACCGAAGTTGTCACCTTGCCTCCTCAAACTCTTTCAGCCTCTTGTGTGTCTCCGCTCTCATGTCATGGTAGAGTCTCACCAGCTGGTTTTTATAGACGATCTGCCATTTTGCCCTGGCTGCTCTCACCACCGCTTCCTTGTCATTATAATTCAGGAGCTTCATTATCAGAGTCCTCGGTGCAGAGTTAGTCTCATGTTGTCGTCTTGGTCCAAGCCTGTGTGCAAGTTCCACCATAATTTTCCCTCGGAGTGGAGCCAACTCCAGTGCCTTTGGTATCCAGCTCTCCAAAAAGCTACAGGCGCCCTCGCCCTATGCGCCTTCAGGTAAATTAACAAGCCTTACATTGGAGCGACGTGACCGAGCCTCCAGGTCCAGTACTTTCTCTTTGAGGTCTTTATTTTTCCTTTCTAAATTTTTCACTTTCTCTTGGAACACGGTTGCATTACCTTCTATTGTCGAAATCCTCGCCTCTGCCTGAGTGACTCTTTCTGAGCAGTCCTTCCTCACGTTTTCCATAGCGGTAATAATACCATCAAACTTAGATGAAAACTCAGATTTCATGTCGTTGATAGCCACTAGTATAGTTACCAAAGTGGTACCGGACTCAGTAATACCAGTAGAGCCAGTAATATCCGCCTCCAACTGCCTCTTAGGGTCAATGCTAGCGGAGGTGCCATTATCAGTGGTAGGATTCATGTTGCTAGCGGTTAGCTTATCTTTAGTAGTTGTAGTTGCGAAATTAGTCAAGCTGGATTGATGTATCTGGCCATGGTTTGTCTTCTTTGGCGGCATCGGTATTCTTTTAACACTGGTGTTGTTGTCTCGCCGGTTGACGCATATGAATTGGTTTTTAAAAAGGATTTAGAAATTTGAGTAGCAGAGCAGTCTTACATGCGTCTCCTCAGCAAGCCGCCATAACCGGAAGTTCCGAATTCTGCTTTCTACCAGAAAATCCTGAAGGAGAATGTCCAGCCATCAGTTCATGACCTCCTCCATGCATTTTTTTGGTGAGATGGTGGTAAGCCCAGGTGCTGGTCCTGGCCGGCTTCTCACAATATTGTGCTTTGGTATTCTGCCCTAGCTGAGAGGTAACTCTGCCCAGTAAGAGCCCTTGCGGCTCATTCTTTTGGACACGATAGGCCCACCCATTTCCTCTTCCTCTTCAGAGGCCTCGTCAGAAGACTCTTCTGTGTCTGACTGATATTGTTCATGTTCATGGGGGGGGGGGGTGATTTGTCGGTGGCCAGACAACTCTACTAGATGTGTTCTTCCATGCTGAGTCTTCGAAGCATGTGTTGAGTGACCTCAATACACCAGGGTCTCTCATTTTATATCATTCGCCCATCTCACATCACAATACATTCATCCCTTCTCCCCCCAGCTACTCCTTCCTGCTACTCCTTCCTCCTATATTACTGTTATCTCTCCCATCTCAATACCTATTGTCCTCATCTGTTCACCCTCTCTGTTTACCCTCGGCATGCAGTCTATGATGCTACAGTGTTACTTATAACCGTGGTGAAATTCCAAGGGGACAGCTTTGAGAAATGCCTGGGGTCATTTATGACACCTGCATCTAACAATACCCATTGTCCTAATCTGTTTAGCCTCTCTGTTTACCCTCGGCATGCAGTCTGTGATGTTAATTGCAGTGTCTGCAGTGTTACTTATAACCGTGGTGAAATTCCAAGGGGACAGCTTTGAGAAATGCTTGGGGTCATTTTTGACCCCACATATGGAATAGTGTGGTACTGATACAAAAAAATGCAATTACTTAAAAAATATAACAATTAGATACAAATCCAAATGGCCTCATGTCAAACACAACCTATCTGAGGAATACATGGAAGATTAAATGTTAAAAAATTAAAATTACAAAGATATTGCAAAAAAAAAACAAAAAACTGCCGGGGTCATTGTGCCCCACTTATGCATCTAAAGGTTATAACGTAGCTCAGCACATAAACAACACTTGCCAGCATTAGCTAGGCCCCTAGCCGACACATACGTCTGAAACGACTCAAATCAACAAGGCCATGGGATGGGCGGACCACCCAGGGTCCCAAGGAACGGCAATGGGAGGGCCGACCTCTCTTCCAGAAATGCTTCCATATTCGGGAAAAGCTTCATAATTTTCTCTTGAATATCCATCCCATCTTCGTCACTAAATGTTATTTCTGGAAACAGGACAGCGGAGGCAAGAGTTGTACCGAACAATAACTTTATTACACAGTTAACAATAATAATAATAATAATAATAAAAATGTTTATTTGACAGGGACAGTGCAATAAACATAGACAATTAATCAAAAGACAATCAATCTAATGTTTTGCACAAAGAGTGTATAGCTATTAGCTAATTTGCAACTCTTGTCCCTGGATGGACTTTAGAAAGAAGAAACAAGTAAAAAGAAAGAATGATAAGGAAAAGAAAAAAATGAAAACAGAAAAAACAATAACCACATACATCAATGCAAAAGATTATAAATACACAATATAAAAACCTGATTCACATTTGCCTATTTCAGGCCTCCCTCCCTTCGTCACTTACTATAAACAAACACATTCATTCCTTCCCTTCATTCACTCTCACCCTGCAGATAATCATTTCATACATGGGTACATTCTTGTTTATTTTTCAGCCAGTTTTTAACCTTTGTAGTGAATGTTTTAAAGTCCGTTATTATTTTAATTTCATTTGGCATTGTGTTCCAGATATGACTGCCCTTTGGCTGGGGAAACTCTGCCACTGCGCGTACTTTGGCTGGCAGAGGGATTGCTCCCTCTGGGGAGACGCGGTGTCCTAAAAAATCGATTTGCGCTACGCCAAAATGGCACTTGGCCGGGTTGATTATCAACCCGTGCGTTCCCAACCTCTGAAAGACAGTCGTGAGGTGTTTTTCGTGTTCCTCCTCGGAGGCACTGGCGACTAAAATGTCGTCCAAGTAGACAAAAACGAAAGGGAGGTTGCGCAACATGGCATCCATCATTCGTTGGAAGGTTTGAGCGGCGCCTTTAAGGCCAAAAGGCATGCGTAAAAACTCAAAAAGTCCGAACGGGGTTATTACCGCTGTTTTGGGAATGTCCTCTGGTCGGACCGGGACCTGATGATAACCGCAGACCAGGTCTATTTTAGAAAAAATGCGTGCCTTTGCTAAGTGCACCGAAAAATCCTGGATATGCGGAATTGGGTAGCAGTCCTGTGCTGTGGCATTGTTTAACCTGCGGTAATCACCACAAGGTCTCCACGAGCCGTCAGCCTTAGGCACCATATGCAGCGGGGAGGCCCAGGCGCTCTTCGAGCGGCGAATTATGCCCAACCTTTCCAGGTTGGTGAACTCCTCGCTCGCAATGGAGAGCTTAGCTGCATCCAAGCGCTGAGCTTTTGCAAAAACTGGTGGGCCACTTGTGGTGATAAAGTGCTCCACCCCATGCTTCGCAACCTTAGCTGAAAACGTGGGAACTGTGAGTGCTGGGAACTGGGTTAGAAGAGTGTGAAACTTACCGCCTGCTGTGGCGACGTTGGTCTGTACTGGCAATGGGGACACTCGAGCTGCACAAGGGATAGAACAAAAAGAGAGTGCATTTACTAGGTGTCTATTAACCAGATCTACTAACAAGCCATGTGAGCACAAAAAGTCAGCGCCTAACATGTTGAAACTCACCGCCGCTACTATGAAAGTCCATTCATAGGTGCGGCCGTGCAGGGACAGGCGCAGAGTCCTTTCCCCGAAAGTTTTGATAGACGAGCCGTTCGCCGCCGTCGCCCCATCTCCACGGGGCCCAGCCACACGATCCGCATAGGTCGCGGTGATGAAACTCCTCTGGGCTCCGGTGTCCACGAGGAATTGCCGCCCGGAGCCCGTGTCTGTCAGATAAAGCAGCTTGTTCTGTTCACCGAGAGTCGAAGTTGCTAACAACCCCTGGCCCGGGTGTTTCCCTGTTTTCTTGAAACTGCACAGCGGGATGCATCTGTACGCCTTCTCAGCGAAGCGTCAATGGTAAAAACAGAGGCCGTTCCCTCCTCTGCTTCGGGGCCGCACCGCTGCTGTCGTCGCTGGCGTTGCTTCTGCTGCCTCCGGCTCCTCACTGCCCCCGGCCGCCGCGCCAAGGTCTGCTGCTGCCACGGAAGTCTCCTGCTCGTCACAGGCGTCGAGGAGCCGCTGCGCTTCCTTGGCCAGCGCGCGGAAGTCTTGCTGGTTCACACACCTCATGCCAGACAGGGTACCCCTCGTGTGTGCTGGGAGGGTCCTCAAGAAGATGTGTTTGAACAGGAACACATTGTTGTCTGTCCCGATCAGCTGCAGCATGTCCTCCATGAGGTCGGTCGGCCTGCGTCCTCCTCTGCCGCGCAGGTCCAGAAGCCGCCTGGCCCTCACCTCGGCTGATGGCACAAAACTCTCGATGAGGGCGGCTTTCAGCGCGTCGTACTTGCCAGCAGCGGGCGGCTGCTTCACCAGGCTCCGCACACATCAAGCTGTGCGGCTGTCGAGCCTTGCGATGACATTATGAACTTGGTGTCATCTGTTGATATTCCCCCAAGCACGAACCGCGATTCCGCGTGTTGGAACCATGAGTGCGGGTCGTCTTGCCAGAACTCGGGGAGCTTAATCGAGCCTGTGCTCATGCGGTCGGTCTCCGGTGAATCCGGGTCAGGGTAACGTCCTCCCGGCATCGTACGTCTTGGTCACCAATGTGGGGATCATGAAATGAGGAGACTGGATTATTTCTCAGTATGGTTTATTCATCTCACGTCCCCAGCTCTCTCTCTCTCAGTCAGGAGAAAGGAGAGAGAGCTGCGGTAAACCCACATACATTTATACCCACACATTAAATACAGGATCACACAATCAAGTCAAATCCTTCTATTTACACTTAATCACTTAAAAGTCCTCTTTGCTCTTCTGTCTGACCCCAGGAGGTCAGACAGCCTTTTTAGGGTCTTGCCCCAGATCTTCTGACTTCCTTCCAAGTCCGCAGGTGGTCCAGACTCCTTGTCCATCTGAGGCGTGATGTCAATACACACCGCAAGCTTAAAGTCCTTCTATGCTTGAGTCTATGCAGTGAAATATGTGAGCTACATAATGTTACCATTATGGGCGCTACACTATATGTTTTATTGTGGAAGGGGCTGCTTGAGCCCAGACTGCAACAAGCTAGCAGAGGTGTGGTACAGGCAGGTTCCAGGTGAAAGGCGGAGCACCTAAGAGAGACCGTCTCCTGCCATTAGTCCCTTAACGGCGTGATGACGCCACGACGTGCGTGCATCTCCACATCCATGACGTGCATGGTGGTATTTCCAATATGCCACAATTAGTTTTCCTCTTTTCTACCTGTGAGGATCCTGGGGGTCAAAACAAAACTAAAGCTACAATACTGAAGAATAAAAATGTGAGCAGAATTTTTGTCCGGTTTGACAGAATCAGAATCAGAATCAGAATGAGATTTATTGCCATTGTTCATGTAGTACACAAACTAGGAATCTGTCTCGGTGCAATGCTGCAACATTAAATATGGAGTAGCACTAAAGATAAAAAACTATGCATGCAATAAAAGGTAGAATATGAATAAGTAATACTAATCTATGCAATTTTTATATATATTAACAAGAAGCAGATATTGTGGAGTTCCACATAGTGCAGTCGGTAGTGCAAAAAGAAAACAGTGATAATTGTTATGAGTCCGGTTGAGCTGCTGTACGTAGTGCACAAGAGTCTAATAAGTCACTTAGTGTTCAGCAGTCTGATGGCAGAGGGGAAGAAGCTGTTCATGTAGCGGGAGGTTTTAGTCTGAATGGACCGAAGTCTTCTGCCTGAGGGGAGGGGGGCAAACAGTGCGTGTCCAGGGTGTGAAGGGTCAGCTATGATCCGACCAGCACGCCTCCGGGTCCTGGAGATGTACAGGTCCTGGAGGGATGGGAGCTTGCAGCCGATCACCTTCTCAGCGGCGCGCATAACGCGCTGCAGTCTTAGTCTGTCCCTGGCGGTGGCTCCTGTGTACCACACGGTGATGGAGGTGGTGAGGATGGACTCGATGATGGCCATGTAGAACTGCACCAACATCTTGGTGGGTAGCTTGAGCTTCCTCAGCTGCCGCAGGAAGAATATTCTCTGCTGGGCCTTTTTGATGAGGGAGCTGATGGTCGGCTCCCACTTGAGGTCCCGGGTGATGGTGGTGCCCAGGAAGCAGAAGGAATCCACAGTGGTGATGGGAGAGTCTGTGAGAGTAAGGGGGGGGGCAGAGGGGCTGTGACTTTCCTGAAGTCCACGATCATCTCCACTGTCTTCAGAGCGTTCAGCTGCAGGTTGTTGTGGCTGCACCAGGACGCCAGCTGGGCCACCTCTCTCCTGTAGACAGACTCGTCGCCGTTGGAGATGAGCCCGATGAGGGTGGTGTCATCTGCAAACTTGATCAGCTTGACAGACTGGTGGCTGGAGGTGCAGGAGTTGGTGTACAGGGAGAAGAGCAGGGGGGAAAGTACACAGCCCTGGGGTGATCCGGTGCTGATGCTAACAGAGTCTGAGACAGTCTTTCCCAGCCGCACATGCTGCCTGCAGTCCGTCAGGAAGTCGGTGATCCACCTGCAGAGGGAGTCAGGCACATTGAGCAGGGACAGCTTGTCCTGGAGCAGAGCGGGGCGGATGGTATTGAATGCAGAGCTGAAGTCCACAAACAGGATCCTGACGTAGGTTCCTGGGGAGTCCAGGTGCTGCAGGATGGAGTGGAGGGCCAGGTTGACTGCGTCGTCCACAGACCTGTTGGTTCTGTAGGCGAACTGCAGCTGGTCCAGGAGGGGAGTGGTGATGGTCTTGAGGTGGGGCAGGGCCAGGCGCTTAAAGGACTTCATGACTACAGAGGTGAGCGCTACAGGTCTGTAGTCGTTAATTCCAGTGATCCGTGGCTTCTTGGGGACAGGGACGATGGTAGAGGTTTTGAGGCAGGCCGACACGTGGCATGACTTCAGGGAGGTGTTAAAAATGTCTGTGAAGACAGGAGTCAGCTCCTCCGCACAGTGTCTCAGGGTGGAGGTAGACACGCCGTCCGGACCGGGGGCCTTGCACGGGTTCAGTCTGGAGAATTGTCTGTGCACGTCCTGCTCACTGATGGCAAGGGCAGGGGGGGAGGAGGGGGGCACCTTTGATGAAGTGGGGACCATGGAGGCAGTGGCGCTGGGGGGAGGGGGGGAGTTGGACACAGATGACGAGGTGTCAAAACAGGCATAGTGTTGGGACAGTCTTTGACAGAGGGCTTTGTCATCCTGTCCCTTAGAAGCCTGAGGCCGATAGTTGGTGATTTGCCTCAGTCCTCTCCACACAGAAGCAGAGTCGTTAGCAGTGAAGTGCTGCTGGAGTCTCTCAGAATGCACTGATTTAGCTCTCCTCAGCTCTCTGCTAAACCAGTATTTGACCTCCCTGTAGCAGTCCCGGTCTCCACTTTTCAACGCTGCTTCCTTCTCCTTCCTGATCTGTCTGAGCTTAGCTGTGAACCAGGGCTTGTCGTTGGAGTAACACCCTGGTGCGCGATGGAAGAATGCTCTCCTCACAAAAGTGGATATATGAGGTCACAGTGTCCGTGTACTCATCCAGATCATGCGTAGCTCCTTTAAACATGTCCCAGTCAGTTATTTCCAAGTACGTGCGCAGCTCCTCCACAGCTTCACTGGTCCATTTCCTCGTAGTGCTCACAACAGGTTTAGTGAGCTTCAGTCTCTGTCTGTATGTGGGAATCAGGTGGACCATCACGTGATCAAATAGTCCGAGCGCAGCGCGGGAAACAGCGCGATACGCGTCGTTAACTGTAGTGTAACAGTGATCCAGCGTGTTCTCTCCTCTGGTGGGGCATTTAATAAACTGTTTGTATCGGGGGAGTTCGTGGCTCAGGTTGCTCTGGTTAAAGTCGCCAACCACAATAACCAGAGAGTCCGGGAAAGTCCGCTCCGCTTGCTGAATGTGATCCGCGAGCGTGCGCTGAGCCTCGCGCACATCTGCGTCGGGCGGGACGCAAACAGCGGCCAGGATGAATGAAGCAAACTCACGCGGGGAATAAAATGGCTTGCAGTTGATGAATAAATATTCCAGAGCGGGAGAACAGTGTTGAGAGATCACAGTTACATCGGAGCACCAGCTGCTGTTGATGTAGAAGCAGACTCCTCCGCCTGTGGTCTTGTCAGAGAGCCCTGTGTCGCGTTCTGCATGAAACAGCTGAAATCCCTTGAGGAGGAGCGCGCTTTCCGGTGTCTTTTCCTTCAGACTCAGACTCAGACTCAGAAAAGATTTATTGCCAAGTACATTAACAGATTCTGATAACATACGAGGGATTTGACTTGACACAGAAAATGAACCTGCATTTCCGGTGATGCGGCGGCATCTGAAACGCGCCTGCCAACAGGAGGGTATAGGTGGCATAAGAATAATACAATAGGAAGGAGCAAAAAAATCATTGATTTCAGAATAGTGGTCACATATGATCAATATTATGATTACAAAGAAAAAAAAGCCCTCAATGCACAATCAGCAGACTAAAAGTTCACAAGACACAGAGAGAGCAGTGTGTGAGTCATCTTTATCGTCAGTTGTGTGGATCAGTATGATTGTAATGTTGAAGTGTGAGTGTTGTATCAGTTAAGAACAACAAGGACTCTTTGGCAGGAGATGTTGTGTCTAACTGCTGGCAGTTTTTTGTCCTTGGCCATGCAGCTGCTGTCCGAAGGCCATGTGCTCAATGTTTTGAAAAACAAAGACTGCAGATGATCAGGAGGATTTTTGTGAGGGAGCCGGATTAAAGCCAAATGGTACTGAACACAGAGAAAAACTTTATATTCTCTTACAGATTCAGTACATAATCCTTCATTGCTGGGTGTTGAATCTATCTTGGATGTCCTTAAGCGTAATCATGATGTAATCCACCTTCCGAGACAGTTCTCCATTTGTCGCTATCAGGGTCCTCTCCATTTTTTCAATTTGATGGATGCACCTCGCCTGGCCAGCATTTTGATAGGTTGTATCCATCTTCAGCAATTTGCGGTACACCAGGACGATTCCAGATCCAATCAGAACGGTCCCAATCACCATTACAACGAAGACGTAAAGATCTTCTACATCTTCGATAAAAAGATCAGTCAGGCACAAGAGCTTCCAATTACTTGTCTCCCGTAAATAGCCCGCTGGAGCCGTTCCTGCTGGGCAAACAACCTCCCCCGGGGCACTTTTCCTCGTTGAAAAGATAGTGTCAATTGCGTTCAAAGCCCAGCTTATTAATTCCATAATTTCTTTCGATAATCAGCAGTAAAGACGCAGACAGATGACAGCAAGCTGGGATCCAGTTAGTTGGGGGGAAGGAAATAAGTCAGAAGCAAGAGAGAAGCAAAAAAAGCATCTGCTCTCTTTGGAGGCGGAAGTGAAGAGCAGGTCTCAGGTCTTTCCTTGAGCCAGGTCTCAGTGAAGCAGAGGGCACACAAGGTGGAGAGGTCCTTAAATCGCATCAGCGGTCTCAGTACATCTACCTTGTTATAAAGTGAGTCAACATTGGACAGAAAGATCCCAGGCAAAGCCATGCACGTGCCTCTCCTGCGAAGCCGCACCAGGGCGCCCGCTCGTCTTCCTCTCTTTCGCCGTCTCACTTTTTGGGCTAAAAAAGACAGAAGTGTTTTCAACCGTTAACGAGCTGATACAGGCCTCATGGTAGATGGTGAAAGTGTAAAAAGTTGGTTCAGAATCAGAATCAGAATCAGAATCAGCTTTATTGCCAAGTATATTTACAAGTAAACACACGAGGAATTTGACTTGACATTGGACGCGCACGTTAGGCGCATCCAATGACGCGTCGCCATACAAGGCGCCTGTCAACAGTGGAGGTAAAGAGGGGAGGGGAGGGGGAGGAAAACACAATAGGAGAGAGAAAAAACATAGTAATCAGAATAAACGCTCGTATATGAGCCAAATTTTGACTACACAGAAAAAAACCCTCATGCATTAGCAGACAATAGATACAATCACACAGCAGAGGGAGGGAGAGCAGTGTGTGTATATTTGCATGTCATTGTGTAGTGTGAGTGTAACAGTTGTTAGTGGGCAGCAGAGGGCGCCTCCAGGCAGTGGATAGATGTTATAATCATGTGACTTATAAACAAGACCAGAGATCAGAGTCTGTCTCTCTTTTCCTCTTCCTTGCAGAAGGCACATGGGCATTGTCCTCGAGAGACCAATCCGCTGACGACAACAACTGATTGTTGATGTATGGGTAGACATAAGCCACTTCTCTGGCGTTATCTTATCGAGGAGGAATGTAAACAAGGGTACCAAAACACAAGGTCAAATCTGCACAGTGCACTCAGAGAATAAAAAAAATTTCTCTCTCTTCGATTCTGTGCTTCAATTTCATACAGGCTTGAATCATACTTTAGATCATTCTCTGGAGAGCACTCAGCGATCCACAGATGTTATCCACCTACCGAAACATAGGTAAAACATGTCCAGAGAGTTCGTTCTCTCTTCAATGCATGCCAGGTAGTAAATTCCATGTTAATCCTGCCGCTGACAGTCAGTGCTCCCCCCAGCTGGACGAATTGTTGAATTTGTTAAGGGAGCTACGCCGGGGTCCGCATTTGATTAGCTCACCCAGATAATTTCGATACACTAGGACAACTCCAGGGGCCAGAACAGAAGATCCTGTGATCAGTTCAATCTCAGTCGAATCACACAGACACATGAGTTCCAATGCCATGAGTCTCCCTTGGGTTCCCCCTGACCCGCTTCTTCTTTTAAAGGTGACAATCGCATATAAGCCGCTTTCCAGATCCATAATTTCCATTTGGATTAAGATTCAGCCAGGAGAAGAGTGACATTGCAAGCTGGGATCAGAAGGGAGAGGATTAGGAGGGAGAGGGAAGAAAAGCGTCTGCTCTCTCTCAGAAGCGGAAGTAGAAGTTCATACTGTCTTTACTGTCTTTTTGGTGACTTCCAGCCACTAAGTGCTCATATAGTTTGTTTCAACTTGATTTGTTGTGTTTTATACATTTTGAGTTGATTTTGATGGATATTCATGATGATGCACTGTAATGGCTCAGATAGAAACTGGCTCCACTGTGAGTTAAAAGAGACACACTAGAATTCTGTAATTTCCCAGTTTGGGATTAATAAAGTACATCTATCTATTGTAATGGGATTGTATAATAAAATATTTGTCATAAGGTACAGGAATTATTTATTTTATTTAATAGTGGGTGTGAAAGGGGGCGGAGTTAAACCCTCACTTCTACATCCGCTAAATTAAATAAAAGCACTCGTAAAAGGGGCACCTGTCACAATGGACAATAATATTAACTTTAATTTTATTTAATTTTGTACCTTCAATTACTTAAGATAAGATAAGATAAGATAAGATAAGCCTTTATTAGTCCCACAACGGGGAAATTCCAGGATTGCAACAGCACAGGGATAGCAACACTCAGAGCAACAATCAGAAGGCAAGAAAAAAAACAAGCAAGCAAGAGCAGCTAATAAACATATGTACGTATTACTATAAAATATATATATATACACACACACACAGACACACAGTGCAGAGCATTGTAGCTGGATGGAATAAATATATGAATATATGAACACACAGTGCAGAGCATTGTAGCTAGATGGAATAAATATGTAAATATATAAACACCCACAGTACGGAGCATTGCAGCTAGGTGGAATAAATATGCAAGTATATAAACACACACAGTGCGGAGCAATGTAGCTAGATGGAATAATATGTAGATATATAAATATATAAACACCCACAGTACGGAGCATTGTAGCTAGATGGAATAAATATGCAAATATATAAACACACACAGTGCAGAGCATTGTTGCTAGATGGAATGAAACAGCATAACCGTCTACTTAGTTATCCTACATGGTATGATTATGTGCCCATACATATTCTCACCCTCCATAGCGACCGGTATGTTCCTAGTTGTATGCCGGAGAGGACCATTGTGTAAGTCTATTGCATCTTTTGCATTCAAAAAACTATTAGTTTGTTACGTCTTTTTGCTATCTCTGCGAGCAGCCCTGCTTAGGTTGTACAGTCTGACAGCCGTTGGTAGGAAGGACCTACGAAACCTCTCGGTTGTGCACCTGGGATGATGTAGTCTGCTGCTAAATGAGCTCCTCAGTGCATTCAGTATGTCCTGCATAGGGTGGAACTCGGACTCCAGCAGAGATGACAGTTTAGCCACCGTCCTTCTCTCTCCTATCTCCTCCATCGGATCAAGGCGCTGCCCCAGGACAGAGCTAGCTTTCTTAATCAGTTTGTTCAGTCTCTTCCTATCGGCTGCAGTAATGCCACTGCCCCAGCAGACCACTCCAAAAGTGATGGCTGATGCCACCACCGTGTCATAGAATGACTTCAGCAGCGCCCCTTGTACACCAAAAGACCTGAGTCTCCTCAGCAGGAACAGCCTGCGCTGTCCCTTCTTGTAGAGTGCATCAGTATTGTGTGACCAGTCTAGTTTATTGTTCAGATGAATACCCAGGTACTTATAGGATGTCACCATCTCGATGTCTGTTCCCTGTATATTTACTGGTACTGTGAGGGGCTGCCCATGCCTGCGGCAGTCCACCACCAGCTCCTTAGTTTTCCTCGCGTTGATCTGGAGGCAGTTCCGATGGCACCAGTCCACGAAGTCCTGGATAAGCCCTCTGTACTCAGCTTCATCTCCATTGGAGATGAGGCCAACGATCGCAGAGTCATCAGAGAACTTCTGTAGATGGCAGTGTGTTGTGTTGTGTGAGAAGTCCGCAGTATAAAGAGTGAACAGGAAGGGAGCCAGCACCGTTCCCTGGGGGGCCCCCGTGCTACTGATGATCGTGTCGGACACACAGTCCCGGGTTCTCACAAACTGAGGCCGGTTCGTGAGGTAGTCCAGGATCCATGATGACAGGTGCTGGTCCACCCCTGCGCGCAGCAGCTTGTCCTTCAGGATCATCGGTTGGATGGTGTTGAAAGCACTGGAGAAGTCAAAGAACATGATCCTCACCATATTCCCGGGCTTCTCCAGGTGGGACAGAGAACGGTGAAGGAGGAAGATCACCGCATCCTCCACCCCAATGCCATGCTGGTAGGCGAACTGGAGTGGATCCATCGCTGGTTCCTCCAGGGGGCGGAGGTGAGCAAGGAGCAGTCTCTCCAGGGTCTTCATCAAGTGGGACGTCAAGGCCACCGGTCTGTAGCTGTTCAGGTCTTTGGGGTGGGAAGTTTTTGGTACAGGTACCACACAAGATGTTTTCCACAGCTGTGGTACCCTCCCCAGTTTCAGGCTCATGTTGAAGATATACGTCACAATCCCACACAGCTGGTCTGCACAGGACTTGAGGAGCTTTGCGCTGATGCCGTCCGGTCCCGGCGCCTTCCTCGCCTTGATCTTCCTCAGCTCCGTCCTCACCTGGGTCCTGGACAGGGTCAGGATGGGGGGCTGTGTGTTGGGAGTGGGGGGGTGTTGGTAGAGTGGGGAGTGGGCAGCAGGACTTGATTTCTTTCGAGGCAGCAGTGGTTGTTGTGCAGTCAGGGGGGAGGGCGGTTGGTCAAATCTATTGAAAAACAGATTCAGGTTGTTCGCCCACTCCCTGCCCCCTGTGGCCTGGGGGGAGGTATTCTGGAGCCCCGAGATGGTTTTGAGGTTTCTCCAGACCCCGCTGATGTCGCTCTGTTGCAGCTTGTCCTCCATCTTCTTCCTGAAGCTGTCCTTGCCTTCTCTGATCTTTCTCCTCAGCTCCCTCTGTACGGACTTCAGCATCTCCCTGTTCCCCGACCTGAAGATCCTCTTCTTCTCTCTCAGAAGTGTTTTTATCTCAGGGTTGATCCAGGGTTTGTTGTTTGAGTGACGCCGTATGGTCTTGGTGGGAACGGATTTGTCCACACAGAAGCTGAGGTAGCCCGTGAAGGTGTGAATGAGGCCATCGATGTCCTCACCATGTGGATCGCAGAGCTGCTTCCAGGCGGTGGCTTCAAAACAGCCCTTTAGGGTGTCCATTGTCTCCTCAGACCATAACTCCACAGTGTGCATGGCCGGAGGTTGTCTGTGCACTAGGGGTTTGTACACCGGCCGGAGATGAACCAAGTTGTGATCCGATCTCCCGAGTGGGGGTAGTTGTGATGAGGTGTACGCCTCCTTAGTGTTTGCGTAGAATAAATCCAGTGTTTTATTGTCTCTAGTGTGGCATGTGACATACTGGGTGAACGTGGGTAGAATGGGAGACAGTGAAACATGGTTGAAATCGCCTGAGATGAGGAGAAGAGCATCTGGGTGTTCTGTCTGCAGCCTGCTGGTTACTGAATGGATGACGTCACGTGCTGTCCCAGCGTTCGCCGTCGGATTTGCATAAACAACAATGCAGATCACGTGTGAGTGTTCTCTCGGGAGATATGTAGGCCTCATGCTAACAGCTAGCAACTCAATGTCTTTGCTGCAGTGTCGTTGTTTAACAGTGATATGTCCCGGTCTGCACCAGTTGTTGTTAACATACATGATCACTCCACCGCCCCTAGCCTTGCCACTGTCTGGTGTTCGGTCAGCTCGTATCATGTGAAAACCCTCCAGCTCAATGTTAGCATCTGCTGCTAGTTCAGTTAGCCACGTCTCAGTAAACAAAAGGAGAGAGCACTCCCGGTATGTGCTATCATAACGGGAGATAGCCGCTAGCTCATCTAACTTTCCCAGTATCGACCGTACATTTCCCATGACAACAGATGGAAGGGAGGGTCTGTACCTTATATTTTTTGTCCTCCGCCTTACTCCAGCCCGGCAGCCGCGGCGTTTTCGCCTCAGTTCACTCGGTATGTCGAGTTTTTCCAATGGGACCGGGTGGCGGTTGAATGCTAGCAGCTGTTCTCTGCTGTATCGTATCCTGCTATAGACAGTGGCTCCGTCCACCGGCTCAGGAGACATTTAGGACGATCTGTGTGTCCGTGATATAAGTGGGGTGAAAAAAAAAGACGGATCAAAAGAGAGAGGAAGGGAAAAAGACTCGGAATCGAGCCGCTGTTGCAAAAGGCAGCCGACTCGTGTGGCGCCGAGAGAAAAAAAAAAAAAAAAAAAAAATGAATGAATTAATGAATCAGTCTCAAAGTTTCAGTGAGTTCTTTTCCTGCCGTGATTGGGAAACATATATATATGAAAGGAAAACTCTTCAACTTCTCTCATTCACCCTTTTATTAAACTCATTCAGGTTACATGGCATGGCATTCAAATAATGGATAAACAGATTCAAATGATAACAGCGTACGATATCACATCCCCTGTTATTAGATTCCTGAACATAAAATCCAGCGTTACACCTCTGTAGAACCAAGGAGGAACCAGACTTATGTTTCAACGGTAAATGAAGGCTGAAATGTCTAACAAAACAACACAATTTTATGGGGAAAATTCATAAGCTAATCATCTAAAAATGACTTCTAAATTACTCTACAAAAATTAAGGGCAGTTACTTAAAATTGACTAAGAGTCTTCCTTCAGTTTATAGCTTTATTCTGTGGCTGAGAGACTAATTGAGCCCTGAAATATGGGCTATATTCAATTGTAATTTAATTGTTCGGACATCACGTTTTAACCCAGGAGATAAGAAAAGTAGGAGTTTCACTCACACAACAGCTGTAGGTCCACGTTTCAGCGGGTCGGTACCGCTGGATTTTGAAGTTAGGACGTCGGAGGAATCAGCTGCTGTTATAATTCCTCACAGCCGTGGAAGTGTAAACTCAGCTGGGGGCCCTTCAAGACAGTGGCAGCCATGGATGGTTTGTCTCAGGGCGGAGTCCAGATTTGAGGTCGCTTAAAGCGGGATAGACAAAAAAAACTGAAGGAGAAACTTCTCAGTCAGGCAGGTATGAGGCCGGAAAGAGAGTCCAAAAAAGAGAGAGTCCAAAAAAACACAGTCTCTGTTCACTTTAAACTAGGAAAATTAAAGGTCCACTTTAACGGCGTGAAAAGTAAAAAAAAAAAAAAAATGAGAAAAACATTTACTAGGATAAGAATGGCTTCTGAGGTGAAGGAAAAAGTTTGAGAATTTGATTCCCTGAGAAAGCGAGCTCTAAAGAAAGGTGATTTCTCTTCAGTAACCAGAAAAACTAACGCAGGATTTGACAAACTTCACACAGAACAATTTAGATAAAATAAAACAACACGGGACCTTGAAACGGTGGAATAAAATCTTCCTCTGAGATCTAGATTACTATTCTGCTTCTTTAATCTTAACTTAGTTCCTAATCTTTCTCAAAATCTCTTTCTTCTTTTCTGTGTTCTTAACTTTTTTTTTACTTCTTCTTCCTTAACTTAATCTGCTGCATTAAGTTAAGGATGCAGCAGGGCTGCACGGTGGCGCAGTGGTTAGCACTGCGGCAGCACAGTTTACCCTTGGCCGGGGGATTGTGGGGATCGTGGGATCGTGGGTTCGATCCCAGCCCCCGACCAACAGTGATCTGTGTGGAGTTTGCATGTTCTCCCCGTGTTGCGTGGGTTTACTCCGGGATTTCTCCGGTTTCCTCCCACATGCCAAAAACATGCATGTTAGGTTAATTGGCTGTTCTAAATTGTCCCTAGATATTTGTTTCCTATAGGCCCTTGAATAGAGGGTTAGTATTAATGAAAGTGCTTTGAGTGGTCTTTGTGACTAGAAAAGCGCTATATAAGTGCAGGTTAGTTAGTTAGTTAGTTAATCTTACATCGGTGTGTTTCTTTTTCTTTCTGCTTGTCTTGTTCTAATTCTGAATCTGTGTGTTTTTTCCCGAATCACAATCTCTCAATCTGCCTTGCAGGGCAGCTTCTACTACTTTTTATATGACCCCGCCTGGTCATAAACTTGTGATGCCGATCGCAAGACTGACCAATCGACTTTATCAAAAGCAGTTTGAAATGGCTGTTATCCAATGTGAGAACATTTCATTGTTTGAGAGCAGCCAATCAAATGAAGACACCATCCCATGAAATTGCAGCGAATAATCAACACTCAGTTCTTATGAAATTAGGTGCTCAATATAAAATCCTAAATTAAATGACTTGGCTAATATTTGGTGATCATGCATTTACTATCATACATTTACCATTACTCTAATATTACATTTGTTTGAATAACACTCATGAACATAACATTTCTTATACATAATTATAATACATGGATTCATATTTAGATCAAAGCCTAAGGTAGTACAGCAAACTATGGTTAGTGATAAAAAAGGGATGATTTTCAGTGTCCTTAGGATCCAGGGGAGAAGAGGATAAGCTGAAAGAAACTTAATGTTTAGAACAATTTAAAAAGTCATCCTACATACTGAAACACATTTCGTAGGTATCCGCTAGGAGGTACTGTTGAGCTGTAGATGATTTCTTTTAGGTCCATGGTATCTGGAAGGAAATCTGGAAAACATCGGGGGTTATAAACCTGTCTGACTAAGCCGTTTATGACCCTTTTAAGAGCATTGGTTTCCTGTAAAGGAGGAAGTTATCCAAATGCAGTGTTCACGTTGGAGGTCTGGTCTCCCGAGTTTTATGTTCCTTTGAGCCTTTAAAAGCAAATTCTGATCCTTACAATCTCTGCAAGAGGCAACTTTTTACATTGGGGTCCTGGGAAAAAAAAAAAAAAAAAACATCTTTGGTCAGGCCTGGATGAGGCCTGGATGAGTCAATATGAAAGCCAGTGATATTCCTGTAGAATGCAGAAAAGTGGTGTTCCTGTAGAAGGAATAAAGTGAAATTCCTGTAAAATGGAGAGAAGTGATCTTCTGTCTTGGTTTGAGGAGACGATGATGCTACACTATCTAGAAGTGTTCTAATTCATAGTTTCTTATTATAATAAACTAAAGGACTTTCCACATGGCCTGTGTCATAGATCAGGTTTGTTTGTCCAGTGGGAAAAGAGTTCTGAGTACCAGGATGTGGGGTTTCACTAAACAACGAACGGGACCAAACGGGACACCAAAAGCCCAGCAAACACCCAAATAATGAATGAAACAATTTTACTTTAATATTTAGGGACAAATGGCCATTCTTGTAATCTCTAAGGGGACACAATACCCAAATAATGCGTTAAATCACACCTAACCTAATCACACCTGCGCTTTAATTGTTATCATCTACGTCCCTCCATCAGCTGACGCAGCGGTGGCCTGTGACGTCATCAGCTCCACTGCGGCCACATTACTGGAGAAGCACCAGGATGCCTTCATGGCCATCACAGGTGACTTTAACCATGTCTCAGTGGGAAAAACACTACTGAACTTTCACCAGTTTGTTGACTGTCCCACCAGAGAGAACAAAACACTGGATTTACTGTATGCAAACGTCAGAGATGCCTATAGTGCCACAGCTCTACCCCCCCATTGGTAAATCAGATCACTGCATGGTCATGTTAACACCCAAGTACGTTCCCCTTGTGCAAAGGCAGCCTGCTTATACACGGACTGTGAGGAGGTGGACACGGGAGGCTGCTGATGCACTGCAGGACTGCTTCGAGACGACAGACTGGAGTGTACTCTGTGAACCACATGGGGTGAACATAGACAATATGACCGACTGCATCACAGAATACATCAGATTCTGTGAAGACATGACCATGCCAGCTCAGACTGCACACTGCTTCTCCAACAACAGACCATGGGTCACCAGTGACCTGAAAGCACTTCTGAACAAAAAGAAGAGAGCTTTTAGGGCTGGAGACAAGGAGAAGCTGAGGGAAGTGCAGCATAAGCTGAGAGAGATGCTGAGGAGGTACAAGGACAATTATAGGAGGAAGTTGGAAGAGAAACTCAGGCAAAACAACACTAAAGATGTGTGGGAGGGAATGAAACAAATTATTGGGTGCAAGGGGAGAGTCAGGCAGCCATCTGGGATCCTGGAGAGAGCTGAGGAACTAAATCTGTTTTTTATAGGTTCAACTCACAGTCTGTCACACCAGCAACACAACCAGACCCCCACACACCCCTCCCCACCCACCCGCCTGTGCAGAACCTCTCTCCATCTCCCCCCTCCTCCTCCTCAGGGGGCACCAGGACCCTCCTTAACTTCACGGTGACTACAGATCAGGTGGAGAAACAGCTGGAGAGACTCCGTCAGCGGAAGGCTTTGGGCCCTGATGGCATCTCCGCTAGGACCCTGAGGACCTGTGCCAACCAACTAGCTCCGGTAGTGAAACACCTGTACAACCTGACCCTGAGTCTGGAGAGAGTACCGGTGCTGTGGAAGACATCCTGCCTGGTTCCTGTCCCCAAGAAGTCATCTCCATCGGATCTGAATGACTACCGACCAGTTGCCCTCGCATCTCATGTGATGAAGGTCCTGGAGAGACTGGTCTTAGCCCACGTGAGGCCGCAGGTGAAGATGTGGCTGGACCCTCTGCAGTTTGCATATCAGTCCCATTTAGGAGTTGAAGATGCTGTCATCTACCTGCTGCAACAAGCCCATCTACACCTGGATGGTGGAGGAGATACTGTGAGAATCACTTTTTTTTTAATTTCTCCAGTGCCTTTAACACCATCCAGCCACTGCTGCTGAGTGAGAAGCTGCGGGTGATGGGGGTCGACAGCTCTGTGATCTCCTGGATTACTGACTACCTGACAGGCAGACCACAGTTTGCCCGGCTGGGCAGTGTCTTGTCTGGAGTGGTGGCTAGTGATACGGGAGCTCCACAGGGGACTGTGCTCTCTCCCTTTCTCTTTACCTTATACACCCCTGACTTGCAGTACAACACTGAGTCATGCAACCTGCAAAAATTCTCTGATGACTCAGCTGTTGCGGGGTGTATAAGAGGAGGAAAGGAGGGGGAGTACAGGGGACTGGTAGACAGATTTGTGGAGTGGACGGAGCAGAATCACCTGAGGTTGAATGTCAGCAAGACCAGAGAGATGGTGATTGACTTCAGGAAGAGGAAAACGCCTTCTCAGTCATTGCAGATTAGGGGGGAGGATGTGGGGGTGGTTGAGGACGATAAATATCTGGGTGTCAGGATCATCAGCGGGTTGGACTGGAGATCCAACACCGATGCTGCGCACAAGAAGGGGATGAGCAGACTCTACTTCCTGAGAAAGCTGAGATCCTTCAACGTGTGCAGCAGGATGCTGGAGCTTTTCTATCAAACTGTTGTCACCAGCACCATCGTCTTTGCTGCTGTCTGTTGGGGTAGCAGTATCAGGGCCAGAGATACCAACAGACTTGACAAGATTATCAAGAGGGCTGGCTCTGTAATTGGTCTCAGACCGGAGACCTTTGAGACTGTGGTGGAGAGGAGAACACTAAATAAACTGCGATCCATCATGGACAATCCTGATCACCCCCTCCACCACACACTAGATAGACAGCGAAGCACTTTCTCCAGTAGACTACTACAGCTTTGTTGTCGAACAGCCAGGTACAGGAAATCTTTCCTGCCACATGCAATTTCACTGTACAATAACTCATTATGATGTTGTTTTCTGGTCATAGCTATGCTGCCACACTGCACCTTACAGACTAACTGGTACCTCACATTTCACTCTGCTCCTGATAGTCCTTCTTTGTGCAATGGGATGATTCATGTGTTTACACGGGTCATCATATATTAAGCTGTGATGTATATAGGTTTTATAGTCGTGTTAGTTTTTACTTTCCATGGATAATCCCTTTGTCTGTCATGTGTGTGTTTCTGTTGTTTGGTTGTCAACCATCATGTTGCTGTTACACTGTAATTTCCCAGTTTTGGATCAATAAAGTACATCCATCTATCTATCTATCTATCTATCTATCTATCTATCTATCTATCTATCTATCTATCTATCTATCTATCTATCTAATGGGACCAAATGTGACATCACAGTGCACGGTGGCGCAGTGGTTTAGCACTGTGGCAGCACAGTTTACCCTTGGCCGGGGGATCACGGGAATCATGAGATCGTGGGTTCGATCCCAGCCCCCGACCAACAGTGAGCTGTGTGGAGTTTGCATGTTCTCCCCGTGTTGCGTGGGTTTACTCCGGGATTTCTCCGGTTTCCTCCCGCATACCAAAAACATGTAGGTTTAGGGCGCTCGCACACGCAGCGACCAGCAGCCAGTGGCTTGTCACCAGACTGCAAACCAAATCTACCTACGGGTACAAATAAGTAACAAAAAAAAAAAAAATCAAGTCAATGAACAGGACAGTTTTACAGGACAGTGCTCTCAGAGCTGCAGAGCTGACTGATGCTCTCACTTCCATCTTCAACCTCTCCCTCAACCAGAACATATCCCCCTCCTCCTTCAAAACCACAACCATCATCCTGTTATGTCCGTAAAAGGAGTCTCAATGATGAGGCGAGTGGTGAACTATACAGGACTTTATGAATGAGGCTCACAGAGCAGACAGATGCTCCTGATAGGCAGAGAGGTGGTCGAAGAGACCGCCTCCCTGCCGCACAGCAGTCTGATACCCCGGCTGATGTCACTACCTGTGCACCACCATGATGTGTCCGACCACAAACATTACATTCCACCACCACCCCCGCAGAAAATTCCAAAACGCACACACACAATTTAGCCCCCCCCCCCAAAAAAAAAAATTGGAACCCAAATCATGCACTAACAATAGAGAGAAAATTTAGGCCTATCCATGCACACACAAGCAACTAAAACTAGGGGAGGACAGGTGGACTGCCGTCCCACCCCCACACGGCCAGACAGGTTATTCTGCCGTCTTTGTTAAAAGAAAGTCCTTCAAACATAAAATGCCATGTTCCTAAAATAAATAAGCAAATAAACCATAAAATAATCCCATAACTACAGAACATATATACAAAACTATAAACAAACCAGGGCAATCAGTAACAACAACAAGCATTTCAAACACATCACTCCACAAAATCACCAAACAGACACCCAAAAGAGCCCACCCTCCAAAGACCCGTCAGGCAGGTCCGTTTCAGAGTGTCATCCTCTCTTTGCACCCAGAGACAATCCATGTCGATGCTGAGGCACCTCAACCCCTTCATGGACATGCCACAGCTTGATGGGATGGCTCTCAGTCCCATCAGATAGGCGAAGACGACCATCCTCCCGGATAGCCCCTACCTGCAGCCATCCCTGGTCCTCCTGTCTATTCCGCTTCTCACAGACTCCTCTTGGTTGGGCCTCCCCTCTGGGTTGAACCAAATCTGCAACCCCCAGAGGAACCCTACTCAGCTTCCAGTGTTCCCGTTTGACCCGTCGTCTTACCTAGCCAGCCGGTCCTGCCCCGCTAGTTTTGATTTGCTCCGCTGGCAAAGTCTTTGTAACCCCATGTTTCCTGAAACCTTCCAATCGAACTCCGGAAACAGTGTGGGCCAGCTACTCAGTGCCACCCACCATCACGGGCGTCCTTCGGCGCCACACAGTTCCCTCAGCTAGAGCAACTTGGGCTCTGGCACAGGCACTCTCCCACAACAGTCCCAGTTGGGGTTGGTCCTGTCCACTTCCCAGAATACTAGACCCAGGTTCCTCCCATGTCGTGTCATCCCCCACTGGTGGTGCCATCCGGTCCCACAAACCACAGCCCAACCATTCCTCTCCCACGCTGCTGGTGATGGTGAATCCCAGTCCATAAAAAAGGTTGCAGCCCATCACGTTCTCGCCACCCCCAGTCACGATGAACTTCAGGTTGATGACCACTGCTGATTTATATTGGGCCGTCAGCACCACCGAACCCACGATGGGCAGCCTCTTTCCTTCATAACCGCACAAAGGCTTGAGATGACTTCTGATCTGATGATATGGGAACAAGCTCCGGTGGGCCAACTCAACAGCGATCGCACCGCCCCCATGTCGACCAGCAGTGGTACTTCCCCTCCATCCAGCTTCAGCGTTAAATATGTACAACCATTGGTCTCCAGACAAACAGTGTGGATGACTGTTGGAGTCTGAGCAGGGGTGTCCGCTTTAGGTCACTGTTCCCCTTGCTCGAGCCACCTACAGGCCCTGGCAAAGTGGTGCAGGAATCTGCACTTGCCACAGTGTTTACCTCTCACCGGACACTCTCTGGCCTTATATTGGTGCATACTGGACCCAAAACCCATACACTTAGGCGATCCTGGGGTGGACCATAGATTTACAGCTGTAGAGCATTCTTCTTTGCTATCGTGGCTGTCCGGGTCCATAGCCTGTGTCGCCAATTGCGGTTCAGAAAGGCACAGCAAAGCTCTTTCGCCAAGGTCGTGTGACAGTTGTTCTGTGCTTCGCACTGTTGGACTATCTCAATAGCCGCGGCCAGAGTCTATTTGCTGGAGTACATCAGTTATTTTGATCGTGTTGACAAGCACAGCGTGTGCACCGCCAAAGGGTCACGAACCATCTCTTCCTCCATATCACCAAACTGGCAGTCCCCAGCCAGCTGCTGCAGGTCCGCAATAAAGTGCTGCACTGACTCACCGGTCTGCTGGTGTCGCTGCCGAAACTGGATCCTACTGATGACTACGTTAGCAGGCGCATGAAAATGTCACACCATTAGCTCAACCTCACCCTCATACAGTAGCTATCACTAGCTCCCAAAGTGGAAATACGTTGACCCTCCATGTCTAAATTATGAACCAAAACAGCCCATGCTTGTACCTTCTTCATTTCACCCAGGTTCAACACCACCAGATATTTTTTGAAGGCGGCGAACCATCTCGCCCAAGGCACCATAGGCTCTCCCGGAGACTCCAAAAACTTCCGAAATGAAGACACGCCAGTATCCACAACTACCCGTGTCGCCAAATGTTATGTCCGTAAAAGGAGGCTTAATTCAATTTCAATTCAATTCAACTTTATTTATATAGCGCCATTTCACAACAACAGTCATCTTGTAGCACTTTCAACTGTAGGGGGAACCCCCACAACTGCAGAAAGACCACAGCAATCAGGCGATCCCCTATGAGCAAGCGCTTGGCGACGGTGGAGAGGAAAAACTCCCTTTTAAAAGGAAGAAACCTCCAGCAGAACCAGGCTCAGGGAGGGGCAGTCATCTGCTGCGACTGGCTGGGGGGTGAGGGGATAGAGAAGATGAAAAGAACAGACATGTAGAGAGCAAACCGCACGATGGGGACTCAATCTATGGGAGAGAACAAACAGATGTTAATGACCAGCAAAAAAAGAAAAAATATTTCATTGAGAGTGAAGAAAGGAGTGAAGCCCAGTGCAATTACTGGAGGTCCCCTGGCTGTCTAAACCTAATAGCAGCATAACTAAGGGAGTGTTCAGAAACACATGATCCCTCCCTAATTGTAGGCTATATCAAAAAGGAAGGTTTTAACCCTATTCTGAAAAACAGAGATCGAGTCTGACTCCCGAATCCAGATTGGCAGCTGGTTCCACAAGAGAGGAGCTTGATAACTGAAGGCTCTGCCCCCATTGTACTTTTGGAGATTCTAGGTATTAATTAATCCAGCATTTTGGGAGCATAGTGCTCTGTTAGGATAATAAGGTAATATCAGATCTTTTAAATAAAAAGGGGCCTGATTGTTTAGAGCTTTGAAAGTAAGAACAAGGATTTTAAACTTAATTCTAAACTCTATGAGAAGCCAATGAAGGGGGGCCTGAACCGGAGAGATATGATCTCTCTTTCTAGTACCTGTTAAAACTCTTGCTGCTGCATTTTGGATCAACTGAAGACATTTTAAAGATGTTTTAGGACAACCTGATAATAAAGAGTTACAATAATCTAGTCTAGAGCTAACAAAAGCGTGGATCAGTTTCTCAGCATCACTCTGAGACAAGATGCTCCTAATCTTGGCAATATTATGCAAATGATAGAAGCCAGTCATAGAAACAAATTTAATATGTGAATTGAAAAACCGATCGTGATCAAAAATAACTCCAAGGTTCCTCACAGAGCTATTAAGAGAAAAAGTAACTGCACCCAAACTAAAAGTTTGATTTGGAAAGGTATTTCTAAGGTTTTTTGCACCATCAAGAATGACTTCAGTCTTATCTGAATTTAATAGCAGGAAATTACAAGTCATCCAAGCTCTGATTTCGTTAAGACAGGCTTCTAACTTGGCTAATCGATTACTATCATCTGGCTTCATTGACAGGTATAATTGGGTGTCATCCGCATAACAATGAAAATGTATACAGTGCTTCCTAATAATGTTGCCTAACGGAAGCATATATAAACTAAAAAGAGTAGGGCCTAGCACAGATCCCCGTGGAACTCCATGGCTGAGCTTTGAGTTGAAAGAAAACTCATTATAGACATGAACAAACTGGAACTTACCAGATAAAATAAGATCTAAACCACTGCAACGAAGTTCCATTAAGTCCAACATAGTGTTCTAATCTATCAAGTAGAATATTACGATTGATAGTATCAAAAGCTGCACTAAGGTCTAAAAGGACAAGTACAGAAACAAGTCCATTATCAGATGCAATGAGGAGGTTGTTAATGACCTTTGCTAAGGCTGTTTCAGTACTATGATGGATTCTAAACCCAGATTGAAACTCTTCAAATAAACCATTTCGCTGCAAGTGGTCAAATAATTGAGTAGCAACAACTCTTTCTATGATTTTTGGAATGACAGGGAGATTAGAGATTGGTCTATAGTTAGCTAAAACTCCTGGATCCAGCATTGGCTTTTTGAGAAAGGGTTTAATTACAGCAGTTTTAAAAGCCTGCGGGACATGGCCTAAAGTTAATGAAGAATTATTATTCTTCCTTAAATAACCTGGTAGGAATAGGGTCTAAAAGACAAGTTGAAGGCTTGGATGAGGAAACTATTTTGTCTAACTCTAAAAGGTCAATTGGAGTAAACTGATCCAAACAGATGTCAATTGAAGCAGTTGTAGTAGTTACTGTATTTAAGTTAACGGTGGGAAGAATCTGACTGATTTTATCTCTGATAGATGAAATTTTATGATTGAAAAAGTTCATAAAGTCCTGACTAGTAAGCTCTAAGGGAATGCTAGGATTGACAGAGTCCTGACTTTTTGTCAGCCTGGCTACAGTACTGAAAAGAAACCTGGGATTATTCTTGTTCTCTTAATGCAGAATAATAACTCATTCTAGCTTTTCTCAGAGGTTTTTTTTTTTGTTTGTTTTTTTTTTAAAGATGATTTCTCCAAGCTAAATAGATTTCATCTAAATTAGTGGAGCACCATTTTCTTTCTATTTCATGAGTCTTCTGTTTTAAGCTACGAGTTTCTGTGTTGAACCAAGGAGTTAGAAATCTCTGATTAGACTTTTTTTCTTTTTTTAAAGGGGCCACCATGTCTAGAGTCTGATGCAGAGAAGCTGTAACACTAGCTACCATGCTATCAATTACAGAAGGAGTAAGCTGTCTATAGCTTATTTCCGTTGTGTTGACACATGGCATAGAGGAAACAATCTGCATAAATTTGGTAACAGCATCATCTGAGAGGCATCTACTGTAGTAATATTTTTCCTTAGAAGCCAAATAGTCAGAAATAGTCAAATCAAAGGTTAACAGACAATGGTCTGATAGTACAGGGTTATGAGGAGACACTACCAGATTTTCTATTTCTATGCCATATGTCAGAACAAGGTCCAACCTATGGTGGAGATAATGAGTAGAATTTCATACTTTCTGAGAAAACCCCATCGAATCTAATATTGAATTAAATGCCACATTAAGGCAGCCACTATCTACATCTACATGTATATTAAAGTTCTCTACTATAATTATTTTATCTGATTTCAACACTAAATCAGCTAAGAATTTGGCAAATTTGGATAGAAACTCTGAGTAGATTGACGGGGAAGATGAACGATGGCAAATAAGATTGGGTTTAGCCTAAAATTGCTCAAGTGCCCAATACTGAGGACCAGGCCCTCAAAGGAATGATAACATGTTTTTTGCTTTACATTAACTAGTAATTTGGAATGGTAAATTGTTGCTACTACTCCTCCACGACCAGAACTTCTGGGATTTTGACAGTTTAAATAACCAGAGAGAGTTGATTCATTTAAACCAACATAATCCTCTTGCCCTGACCAAGTCTCTGTAAGGGATATTAAATCAATCTGATGATCAATTAGCAGATCATGGACTAACAGAGACTTGGGAGTTAGAGACCTAATATTTAACAAACCACATTTAATTTTTAAATTATGAGGAGGAACAGAGGCCAAATCATTCAATTTAGAGGCTTTATGTTTAATTTGAGTTTTACCAGCTTTTTGTTTAATCACTTTGGGATGCTTATACATTATATTTTTATTTACTTTGGAGGGAGCAGACAACGATTCTCTGATGGGGAAGACAGGGGCTAAGTTGAGGGGTGCCGAATGAAGAGGAGCTGCAGAGAGGCGTGTAATACTGCGACTCTGCTTCCTGGTCCCAACTCTGAGTTGTCAAGGTTTTGGAAATTTGGATAAAAATGATGCCAGATTGTTAGATAAAAGAGACACACCATCCAAAGTGGGATGGACGCCGTCTCATCTAATAAGACCAGGTTTTCCCCAAAATGAGCTCCAATTGTCTATGTAGACCACATCGTTTGCAGGACACCACACAGACAGCCAGCGGTTCAAGGATGACAAGCGGCTAAACATGTCATCACTGGTAAGATTGGGGAGGGGCCCAGAGAATACTACAGAGGCAGACATTGTTTTGGCAAAGTCACACACCGATTCCACATTAAGTTTTGTGACTTCCGACTGCCGGAGTTAGACATCATTAATGTCAGCGTGGATAACCATTGTGGAGTATTTACAGTTACTTTTAGCCAGCATTCTCAAATTTGACCCGATGTCGGCTGCTCTAGCCCCAGGAATGCATTTGACTATGGCCGCTGAGTCTCTAAGTTCACGTTTCTGACTACAGAGTCGCCAATAATCAGAGTTTTTTCCTCAGCGGGTGTGTCACTGAGCGGGGAAAAGCAATTAGAAACATGAACAGGTTGGTGGTGAACGGGGGCCTTGCGGCTAGGCTTCCTTCTCACCGTCACCCACCAAGTCTCCTCGCTGCTGAGGAGGGCCGGAGGACCGCTAACAGGCCACCCTATGCTAGAGAGCTCCGCTGCAGCTAGGGGACGTCCGTCAAGATTAATTGGCGCAGACGGTGTTTCAATGCAGTGGAGCCGGGATTCTAAATCAGACAACCTCGCCTCGAGCGCCTCAAAAAGACAACATTTATTACATTTTCCGTTATCACTAAAAGAGGCAGAGGTGTAGCTAAACATCTGGCAGAGAGCACACCAGAGGAGGAGAGGAAGGAGAGCTAGTAGCCATAGCTTCACTTCCGCCCTCCCAAGAGAGCAGACGCTTTTTCCTTCTCTTTTGCTCTGACTTTTTTTTTCCTTCCTCCCCAACTACTGGATCCCAGCTTGCTGTTGTCTGTCTGCGTCTAACTGCGACCGTCGAAAGAAAGAAATTATGGAGTTAATAAGCTGGGCTTTGAACACAATTGACACTATTTTTTCAACAAGGAAAAGTGCTCCGGGGGAAGCTGTCTGCCCCGCAGGAACGGCTCCAGCGGGCTATTTATGTGACACAAGTAATTGGAAGATCTTGTGTCTCACTAATCTCTCTATCGAAGATATTGAAGATTTGTATGTCTTCGTGATAATGGTGATCGGGATCTTTCTGATTGGAGCTGGGATTGTCCTGGTGTACCGCAAATTGCTGAAGATGGATACAACCTATCAAAATGCTGGCCAGGCAAGGTGCATCTGTCAAATTGAAAAATTGGAGAAGACCCTGATAGCAACAAATGGAGAACTGTCTCGGAAGGTGGATTACATCATGGTCTCGCTTAGGTCTTTCCACGATGGATTTAAAGCCCCGCAATGAAGGATTAAGTACTGAATCTACAGAAGAAATAAAAAGCCTTCTCTGTGATCAGTCCGATTTGGCTCAATTTCCCCATGAAAATTCCTCCTGGCTGTCTGCAGTCTGTGTTTTCAAAATCATCGAGCACAAGGCCTTGGACAGCCATCTGGACAGCCTGCCCAGATATTCGCAAGGACGATCGGCGGCAGCCAGACAAAACATCTCCTACCAAGTGCCCTTGTTGTTCTCTTATTATCATCAACATTGCTTCAACAGCGCACACACATTGATCCATGAACTGAATAAAGATACACACACTGCTCTCTTGTGTCCTGTGTCTTGTGAATCCTGTCTTGCGTATGTGCATCGAGAGCTTTTTTTTTCCTTGTAATCATAATATTGATTGATTATGCAACCAGTATTCTGAATCAATGATTTTTTTGCTCCTTCCTATTGTTCCTCGTATTATTCTTATTCTTATGCTACCTGTACCCTCTATCCTGTTGGCAGGCGCGTCCCCGATGCAGCCGTGTCACTGGAAATGCAGGTTCATTTTCTGTGTCAAGTCAAATTCTCTCGTATGTTATCAGTGATCTGTTAATGTACTTGGCAATAAATCTTTTCTGATTCTGATTCTGATTCTGATAGCTAGTGGCTAACCCGAAGCTAACAAAAACACAGATGAAAGGTGAACAGAAGGTTGAAGAGGGTGATTAGATGACACCGAGTGTGCACACAGGTGCAAGAGGCTTGATAAATAGAAGTGAGAGCTGACGGTTGATGGAAAAAAGTGATTAAAATACAATTAAAGGCCAAATCCTTGGGAGAACGAGGACAGCAAACCACAGACAGACAATCAGCAACACAGGAAGTGATGATACGTTACCACAGGAACATATCGTCAGTGACGAGGCGAGTGGTGAACTATACAGGACTTTATTAGTGAGGCTCACAGAAAAGACAGACGCGCCCGCTAGGCAGAGAGATGGTCGAAGAGACCGCCTCCCTGCTGCGCAGTACTTTTACACCCCGGGTGACGTCACTACCTGTGCACCACTTAATGTGTCCTACCATAAACACTACAAGTCCCCCTCCCCAAAAAGAGCCCACTGACCTGCCTGAATGATTATAGACTGATAGTACTCACTCCAATCATCATGAAGTGCTTTGAGAGAGTGGTGCCGGCCCTCATTCAGTACAGCATACTGGATACCCTGGACCCCCTGCAGTACACCTACTGGCCCAACAGGTCCACTTCAGATGCCATTGCTGCTGCACTCCGATATTCTCTCTCCAACCTGAAAGATTAAGACTCCTACATCAGGATACTCTTTGTCGACTACAGCTCCACCTTCACACGGTCATCCCCCACAAACTCACCTACAAACTGTCTTCACTTGGCCTGCACCCCACCCTCTGTGACTGGCTACTGGACTTTCTGACTGGCAGGCCACAGGCTGTCAGGATTGGTAACAAGACCTCAGCAAGCACCAACACAAACACAGGTGTCCCACAGGGTTGTGTTCTCAGCCCCATCCTCTACAGCCTCTTCGCCAATGACTCTGTTTCCTTCAACAAGGACAATGTTTTAAAGTTTGCGGATGACACAGCAGTGGTAGGACGCATCACTGGTGGCGATGCAGCATCCTACAGGAGGGAGGTGGCCAGCCTAGTGTCATGGTGTGAGGACAAGAACCTCACCCTCAACACAGACAAGATGAAGGAGGTGATAGTGGACATGAGGAAGGGGAGGAGACCTCATCGGCCGCTGTTCATCTGGGAGCTTGAAGTAGAGAGGGTGAGCAGCTTTAAATACCTGGGCATCCACATCAGCGAGGACCTTACATGGACACACAACACCACAGAGCTGGTTAAGAGAGCTCAACAGTGGCTGTCCCTCCTGAGGAGGCTGAGGAAGTTTGGCATGTCTCCCAAGATACTCAAAAACGTCTACAGCTGCATCATCGAGAGCATCTTGACCAAGTGCATCACTGCGTGGTATGGTAGCACTACTGCTTTGGACCACAAATGCCTGCAGAGAGTGGTGACGACAGCGGAGAAGATCATCAGGACTCCACTCCCCTCTCTGCAGAGCATCTACCACCACAGAGTCCAAAGGGGAGCTGCAGCCATCCTCCAGGACCCCACCCACCCCCTGACATGTTTGCCCCTTCGGGGCAGAAGGACAAAGCCCACGTGCAGGATGGTGCTGTACATTGTATTAAGAAAAGAACAAACACAAGATGCTCCAACAGTCTGAGTAGCGAGCAAGGAAAATAAAAAAATAAACAGAGCGCTCCAACAAACCAATCTGGCAAGCGACTGTGGGAAAAAAAAAACAAGAATAAACACTGAGTGTGCCGACAAACTAAGTGGCAAACAAAACAGGAGTTACTTAGAGAAATAATTCACCAGAGTGGATGGAGCTCTGGTGGAGATGAGGGTTGACAATGTGCAATGTGATGGCGAGGAGCCAGGGAACAAACAGAGCTTAAGTAATGAGTTGAATAAGTCACAACAGGTGCAGGATCACCTCAGCGGGAGAAGGAACTAACAATTAATTATTGGAATCAGCTTAGATGAGATGAGAGGGAAGAGCAGCTGGCAGCTGACAGGCAGCACACACAACCCCAGAAATGCACCTGACCGCTGCCAGCCCACAGAATAAATATCCCCAAAACCAAAAGCAGACAAGAGAATAATTACAAATGAAACAAGAGATAATCAATACATCCTGAAACATAAACAGACAAAAGGCAGGAACAGCTCAAAAGGGCACCAAAAATACAACAGATAAATATAAATACAGAGAACGGCCATGAAACTGAGTTTGTGAGAAAGTCCAAACTCAGTTCATGACACCCCCAGCACAGAATGTTCACACTTTCACCATCAGGCCGGAGGGACAGAAGTGTGAAATGCAGGACAACCAGACTAAAAAACTCCTCCTTTCCCACTGCCATCAGACTCCTGAACAAATAACTCCCAAAAACTCTGCCAACACAGCTTTGCAAATAGGAACTCTCACACTGGTTGCTAAATTTGCATATTGCTCACTTTTACAGTGTACATAGTCTCACCCCGTCTGATGTCCATATCATCTCCGCTGCTAAATTATCATGTACAGTCTATTGGGTATTATCATGACAGAGAAATTTTCACACTGTGTGCTAATCTGTATTTTGCACATTGCTCATTTGCACACTGTACATAGACTTATACCATCTCAGGTTCACATCATCTCTGATACTAATATTCCATTGTCCATTATAGTCATCCAGTGAATTTTCATTCTTCTTGTTTCCTCTAGTTTAACTGCATTAACTGTCCTAATTACCTAATGTGTGTCATTAGTGTGTGTTATTAGTATTCATTAGTATTAGGCGTGTTATTACCTTATTAGTATTGATATGTATCTATTACGTTGACATTAGTTCCGAGAACAGAGTAAGAATTTTCTGCTCAGGAAATGTTGCATTTCTTAACTGTGCACAAGACAATAAAAGCCTTTGAATCTTGAATCTTTGCTGAGAACAGACAGTTCTCACATTTTTTATTTATCAGATTATTTATTCCATAAGGGTGATGAACGCTGGGTGGAGGAGCCTCCTTTGAATTTTGGCTAGGGTCCCAAGAGACTCTAGAATCACCTCTGCCTGGGTGGATGTGATATAGTTACATTCCATTGATATGTTTTTCCCCAATGCTTTGAATTCTGTGTTAAATTTTGAAGGTGTTCTGTGAAGAACTCCATTTAAAGGGTCAGTATGACCAAAAGTGACCTGGACCTAATCTGACTGATCATGCAGAGGATGAAAAAAAGGATGATTTGTGTGATAAAACGCCCTTTTCAAGGGCAGCAGAGAGTGGTGAAGACAGCGGAGAAAATCATCAGGACTCCACAGACGCCATCTGTGACTTTGCTGCATTTACTAACATAAACACAAACATAGTAGAAAAACACTACACTTACACATAAAGAGGAAATGAGGTGTGCTGGAGGAGAATGGAGCTCTCACCAAAGGGAAAGTAGAACAGCCTGGCAGGAACACAGGCTGAGGTGGGTAAAAAAGACCAATCCTAGCCGGAGTCACGGCTGAGGGCAACGGAAAAAGAATGAAATACATGGAAAAGCTCACCTGTTCACGTTTGCAGAAAATACTGTCTCTCAGAGCTTGGCTGATGCTCAGAGGAAGCAAACAGTAGGACACGGCAACAGAGAAAATGTTGCCGTATCCTTAAATAGGTAGGTGGAAAAAGGATTAATGAATGACAGATGTGGATACATGAGTAAGGCAGTAACATAATCAGTGACAGCTGTGCAGACCGTGAAACAGGGTTTTGTTGTATAGGGATTTGTACTTTGAGGCTTGCCATAGCCGATGCCGGGAAACCGACGTGGCGACGTCAGACGGGCTTCGGCCGGTATGTTAACTGAATGTGAATCTCAATAAAGGTCAGTCGGTTGCTCAGTTCAACATGGCTAAGGTCTCTCGTTATACATTTTGGCGACTGAGGATTAAACCATGGGAGCGTGCATTACACCACCACCTCCGCTCTTAGAGTCTATGGATGAGTCAACAACGCCATGGTGCCACTGGTGGGACGCGTCTGAGGTATACATTACCGTTGCTGGCCTGGGCAGCGCTGACAAAGAGAGATAGAGGAGCCTGCTTATTCACTGGCTTGGTGAGGAGGGCCAACGAATATTTCACACGCTGGGTAGCAAAGGCTCATTGAAGGAGTGTCTGGACATGATGGAAAATTTCTTTACTGATCAGTCCAACATCATTGCATGAAGATAAAAATTCTTTGACCACTGACAACAAGTTGGGGAGTCCACCCAACATTTCATAATGGAACTCCATAGCCAAGCAAGAAAATGTGAATTTGGGCTCATTCAGGAGGAGCCAGTTTTGGACAAGCTAGCACACGGTACGAGCAACGAGTGGCTCAAAGAAAGCTATTGCTAACTATGGACATCTTCATGCTGAAGAAAGTGGTTGAATTGACCAGCCAGGTAGAGTCCACTGCCCAGCTAGGTCTATAAGCACTAGCTAAAGAGAACCTAGCCACACAAGTTTCTGCTCCATGTCAGGTCGCTAGCAATGCAGCTAATCCTTCGGGGTGGACTCCCAAAAGGCGGCGGACCGTGGGACGGGCAGGAGAGGGAGCTCGAGGTCTGTGGCGGCTGTAGCTATACCCGTCACCGGTCGAGCACGTCCACTTGCCCTGCAAGAAGAAAAAAATGCCATCACTGCAGCTGTTCTAATCACTGGGCTAGGGCCTGCAAAACCACTATTAAACTATCAGCTGTGGAGCCCAAAAGCATGACACAGGTGTGTGTGGCGGGCACCAGGAAGGGGCCATTAAAGTAGTACTTCTTGAAGCTTGACGGGGTCGATGTGCCACTTATGGTGGACTCAGAGGCTGATAAATCCATACTGAGCATGACCATATTGAAAATACTTTTCCCAGGCAAAACCATCAAGGCAGAGGTGGTGAAAATGTTTGGGTATGGTCATGTTAAAATTGACATGGAGGGCACGATCAGCTTCTCGGTAAAATGTGGATCAAGGATTATTCCCTTGTTAACCTTGCAGGTTACGTGCCAGGGGGCCGGCTTGCTGGGAATCGATCTGCTGGGCGAATTAGGATTCTCCATCACCGACCCAGCTGGCTCAATAGTGCTGACAGTGTCCCCAAAATGCCATGTCCGCTGGCCGGCATTGTTTGTGGGCTTAGGTCCTAAGCTGTACATCCTAAGCCTTAGGATGTACAGCATTCTACCACCGCCTGCTCATCGACCCAAGCGTGATGCTCAAGATCCAACCATTATGGCGGCTTCCCCTCACCCCTGCAGGTCAACGTCACGGTGGAAATAACATCGTAGCAGAAATGAACAAACTGCTTAACAGCATCACTGACAAAATGGATGCCTCGCCGTGGATATGAAACATCATGGTGGCCAAGAAGAAGACGGGCGGCATCCAGCCATGTATTGACCTTAGGATGATTAATAAGGCGATTGTCCCAGACAAATACCTGCTCCCCACGATGGAGGAACTCATCGGAATGTTCAGCGGCTCAAGGATGTTCACAAAGGGAACATCCTTGAGCATCATCCTGGATCATCATCCTGGATCTCCACCATCCTGGATCTCCACCAGGGTTTTCTGCAGGTGCCCCTTCACCCAGCCAGCAGGGACCTGATGGTGTCATGAGCATTTTCAGGTACACCCACATGCCTTCTGGTCTGAGCTCAGCACCAAGCAGCTTTCAGAAGATCATGTCCACGATTCTGGCCGGCCCCAGGGGTGTAGTGGTATACCTGGATGATACTGTGGTCCACGGTGTGTAGCGCGAAGAACGCAACAGTCATTTGAGACAAGTGATGGAGGTGCTGATGGAGCATGGAGTCACACTGAACAGGGAAAAGTCCATTTTCGTGGTGGACTCCATTGAGTTTGTGGGATTCCAGCTGGCGGCCGAGGGCATGAGGCCCCTGCACTTGAACATGAAGGTGGTCCTGCGTCTCCTCGATCCGACGACACCCGCACAAATCTCATTCATGGGCACGGTAAACTTTTATGGGTGTTTTATTCCCCATTATTCAGAGACTATCGAACCCCTCCGGGCTCTTCTGAAGCAGGACGCACCATGGCAGTGGACTCCGGCCTGCCCAGTGGCAGTCGCAAGGCTGAAGTCTCAACTCACCTCCCCTCCAGTGTTGGCCCACTTTGATCCAAAATGACTTCTGTGATCTGTGATGTGTCTGGTTCGGCGGTGAGGCCAGTTAGGTCTCAAGTGCAAGATGGTACTGAGCGCCCAGTGGCGTTTGCATCAAAGTCCCTTTCAGCGGCTGAACAGAAACATGCTGTGGGTGAGAGGGAGGTGCTCACTTGTGTCTGGGTGCGTGAACAGAGGCACATCTACCTCAGCGGGCACCACTTCACCCTGCAAATGGACCACCAGGAACTGGTGACACTACTGGAGAAGACAGGCTTGGGACACAGGCCCCTATGGATTCACAGGTGGACGGAGCGGCTGAGGGCCAACAACTTTACTACCCAGTTCACTCCTGGAAAAGAGAACGTCGTGGCGTATCTCCTGTCCCATGCCACAGCCAACACTGTACAACCAGACAACGATGACCCCATGGAGACGGATCTGGTCAAAATGCTGCACGGACCCCTCCGGAACATGATATCCCTCCAGGAGCTCCTGACCGAGATGGAACAGGACCCCATGTTGTCACAACTATGCTCAGTCATCAGGGAGGGTTGGTCCCACGGAAGTACAGGGCGATCAGGTGCCGTTTCACTGGTTTAGAAATGAACTGAGTTGTTGGAACGGGGTGTGTCTAGCAAGGGGACACTGCACATAGATCCCGGTGTCTCAGAGATCACGAGTTCTGTTGATGCTCCACGAGGTTCACCTTGGAGTGGTCAGGGTGAAGCAACATTGCAGGGATTCAGATGGGTGGCCTGGTACCGATAAGGGCATTGAAACTATGGTAAAGAACTACGTATGTCCTATGGTTGTAGAGCAGAATAACCGGCAGACCCCCCTGCCCCCACCACCTCTGCGAACATTACCATACCCAGAGGGCCCTTGGAAGCACATCCAATTGGACATTTGCGGTGAACTACCTGGGGCACCCCCAAACAGCCGTTTTTTGCTACTGGTCTACGATCTGTTCTCCAAATGGCCAGAGGTGTTGTCCACTAAGTCAGTCATGACAGATGTGGTTACGGGTTTCCTCTTGTCACTGTTCACTAGATGGGGGGTCCCGGATACCATCACTACAGACAACGGCCCACAGTTCACCTTTGCAGGGTTTGGGGTGTTTTTGGGTGTTTGGGGCGTGGAACACATCAGAACTGTTTTCTACCATCCTCAAGCCAATGGGGGCGTGGAGCGTTTCAACAAGACTTTGAAAAATGGTCTGACAGCCCATTTGGCAGATGGCTTCACGTTCCCCGACACCATCCAGAGCACCCTCCTCCACTACAGGGAAATGGCCCATGCCACTACAGGGTGCTCCCTAGCAAAACTCATGGTGGGGCACGAAATCCACCTGCCCATGGACTGACTGAGGCCCTCCACAACCTCCCCTCTGGGGAACACAAAGTCAAAGTCAAAGTCAAAGTCAAAGTCAAAGTGCCTTTATTCTCATTCCATTGCTAATGAACAATGCAACGAAACTGAGATGCTGCTCGCTAAAAACAAACTATAAACAAACTATCACACAGTTCACTCATTCTTTTCTTTTCTTTCTTTCTTTATTTAATATGGACATAACAAATTACATTAATACAATCACAAGGAGAGACCAGATGTTTTGCATAGATGTATATAGCACCAGTGCTAATTCTCAACACCAGTCCATAGGTGGCTTATATAGGTCATAAATTAGGCTGTACATACAAAATTTACAAGTTAATTAAAATTACAAATACATTACAAATTATAAATAGAGCAAGAGATCCATGATCACAACAAACACAATTCAGACTAGACATGCACACATTGCTGATGGGATTTTAGCCAATCTTTAACGCCTCTGTTGAAGAGGTTGGCATTTGTCTCCAATTTTAAGTGAGTTAGCAGAGAGTTCCATAAGTTTGCCCCTTTAATGGAGAAAGCAGACTGACCAAATGAAGTTCTAGACATGGTGACAATGCAGTCACCGTTGATGGAAGCTTGTGTGCATGCTCTGCTAGAGCTCGAGCGTCTAGCCACCAAACCAGAGAAAGGAGGTGAAACAAGATTGTATAGACATTTAAAAACCAGTCTGATATTACAGAAGATAATAACATTTTCAAAAGTAAGAAGATTGTGCTTGGCCAAAATACCACAGTGATGCCACCGCATTGGTTTGCGGTCCAAGATTTTTATAGCCTTTTTTTTTTTTTTTGGTTACTTATTTGTACCCGTAGGTAGATTTGTTTTGCAGTCTGGTGACAAGCCACCAGCTGCTGGTCATTGCGTGCGCAAGCGCCCCGTATCCCTAACCTGCATGTTTTTGGCAAGTGGGAGGAAACCGGAGAAATCCCGGAGTAAACCCACACAACACGGGGAGAACATGCAAACTCCGCACAGACCACTGTTGGCTGTGGGCTGGGATCGAACCCACGACCTCACGATCCCCGCAATCCCCCGGCCGAGGGTAAACTGTGCTGCCACAGTGCTAACCACTGCGCCACCGTGAAGCCCATGTTTATATATTGCGGTTATGGGTTTTAGTGTAATTTGAGATGTTTGTGACCAAGATGTGATACAGTATGACAGATGTGAAAGAATCATCGCGTGCATATATGTATGAGCAGTTCTGAATGACAAATCCCTTCTAATGAGACGGAAGCAATTTAAATTGGGTTTGACCTTCTTACAAATGTAATGCACCTGCTTGTCGAATCGCAGGTTCCTGTCTAGAATGATCCCTAAATACTTGACCTCATTCACTTCAGTAAGCACCTCATTTCCAATTTTAACATCAAAAACATCATTCATGGGCCTGTTTCTAATAGAGATACACATAGCAACAGTTTTTTTGACATTCAAGGTTAAATGCGACAACACAAGCCATTTAGAGATGTTCTGTAGAACCTGGGTCAGGTGCTCAGCTGCCATGCTAGCCATTTTGGCAGACAGATAGATTACGGTGTCATCAGCATACATCTGGCAGTTGGCACCTGAGCAACTATCGGGCAAGTCGTTGATGTATATTGTGAACAACAATGGCCCTAGTATAGATCCTTGTGGTACTCCCATGTTATTGGTGAGCAGCCCAGATTTCTCCCCATTGACCTTGACACATTGTTCTCTCCCCTCCAGGTATGACCTAAACCACTGTATTGCCTAAGTTGAAATCTTGAGGTCTTTTAACTTCGACAATAGGACAGTGTGGTTTACCGTGTCAAAGGCCTTTTTTAGATCCAGAAACACGGTCCCCACAACATGCCCCTTAACCAATAAAGCCTTGACCTTCTCAATAAAATAACAGTTAGCTATTTCTGTGGAATACTTAGGTCTAAACCCAAATTGCTGTGAATAAAGTAATTGGTTGGACTCTAAATGTTCTATCAATTGATCAGCAACAATCTTCTCCAAAATTTTTGAGACTACGGGCAATATGGCAATTGGCCTGTAGTTGCTTGCTAAGTCCTTGTCTCCCGACTTACAGACCGGGGTAATTACTGCTGTCTTCCAATTCTCTGGAAAGGTATTTGTCCTTATTGACAAGTTAACTAAGTGAGTAATAGGCTCCAACAGACTATTCTGGTGTTTCTTCATTAAGGCAGCATTTAAGTTATCAACATCCTTTGCCATAGAGTTATTCATTTTCCCAATAATCTCTTTAACTGCATCACTGGATACCTCTTTAATGCGAAAACTGTTGTGAACATTAACATGTTCCTTAGAGGATAACTCAGGTGGTCTAAAATAACTTGCCAATTTATGAATGGATTCAGTGAAAAAACAGTTGAAGACATTGGCCATGGACTCATTACTATCAATGAGGTTATCATCTACCTTGAGACTACTTATTTTTGAATGCTTTTGTTTACTCGAATTTGTTAATCTATTAATGTGTTGCCAGAGTTTAGAACTGCTCCCATTGGCCTCCTCAATTAGTCTAAGGAAGTAATTAGTTTTAGCTTTCCGAAGCTCAGACACCACTTTGTTTCCTTAGACTAGTGAAAATGAAATGGTCAGTGCTGGTTTTAGTGACCAGAGACGTTTTGAGAGCAAGATCTCTCTTTTTCATAAGCTGAAGAATGTCCTTATTAAACCATGGGAGGGAGCATTTCTTAGGTCTGCTTTTCCAGGTTCTTGTGTATTTACTAAGTTGCTTAAGGTTGACATAAAATTACTGACACTACTCTTTAAGTTCGATACTTTGGTTACATTCTCCCAATTTGCATTAATTAAGTCCTGTTCAAAGTGAGCCATGTTTGATTTAGAAATACCTGTTGTGAACCTAGATTGATTTTCATTTTTAATATGGTGGACAAGGCGTTGTTTTGTTAGCTTTCTTACATCCAGTGTCATGTTGTGATCTGAAAGTCCAGTAATCAAATTATATGTTTTTACCACTCTCTCTGGCCTATTAGTGAAAATCAAGTCAATAAGAGTTTCAGATGTCCTTGTGATACGGGTGGGTTTATCAATCAATTGTACATATCTAAATTTCCCCGTAGCTGATTTCAATTTGCCTTTGGTACTTTTATCCATCCAATTAATGTTAAAATCACCAAATTACAATACATTCATTACATTTATCACAGATGGAAAGAAGACTCTTGAATTCATTGTAAAACTCAGCACAGTGAGATGGGGGATTATAGACTACAACAATGTTAAAATTCATATTGGGTGATAGAATTACATTAAGTCCCAGGCACTCCAAATTTATATTCAGTTTGAGTTCGACACATTTAAGACATTCCCTTATATAAATTAGGACACCCCCTCCCTTGCTTGTGGTTCTATCATTTCTATAAAATAAATATCCTGGTGTACTGACTAGATCATTTGATACACTACAATTCAACCAACTTTCAGAGATACATAGAAAATCCAAATTAGACTCAATAAGCATATTCCATATCTGATCCATTTTTAGTAATATGTTTCTAATATTTAGATGACCTCCTAGCAAACCTTTAGATTTGGATTCTGGGTTCCAAATAACTTGTGCGTGGTTTATCATTTGGAAGAGCTTGTGCTCTCTCTGCTTTGACGATGCGCGTTGATAGGAAGTCCTTTTGTCCCTCGCAGGATTCCGTTGTTGTTTACATTCTGTCCCAGGTGAGTCAATGTGATTACTGTCTGATAATACATGAATGCGAACCTCAGGACTCACCCCAGTGACAGAGGCAATGACCCTAGATTATTCCAACCCTGCAAGTAAGCAGGAATCACTGGATAACATTTTCATCGGCATTCCTCCGGGATGCAACACCGGTTGCCTCCCAGCTGTAGCGCCAGAGCTCAGACGGTTCAACACGCCATCTCCAGCAGCGGTGGTGGAACATGGCCGATTATCCATTCATGCTTTTTCCTCCAAAACCCTCCGACGGAACTCCTCTTCGGCCAGTCGACTATCACAGGCAGCGTCCGTAGGGATTCCACAGATGACACCTGGCACCAAATCCTGGGTAAGTTGCGGGGATAATGATGTTGGTTGAAGGGGACCAACTGGTGATTCTAACAGCCTCAGAGTCAAAAACTCCATGCTCGGGGTGGAGATTTGCATGGTTGCAGAAATCGCTTGTTGACAGATAGGTCCAGGGTTGAGATGAACGTCCCCTGCTAGAAGTAACAGTAGTAGTGTGGGCGACCCCCACAGCCTTCGGGACAAGCAGAGCGCTCAGCTGGAGCAATTAGCAGAACAGTGAGATGTATGGACTGATATCAATAGGTAGAGAGGAAGTCCGGTGCCAGTAATCCTGCTATTGATATGTGTGACTCTAATGCAAATGTCCATGCCTTCCTGTTGTTTACTGTGATGCTAATATGCCATGCATGCATTGTCTAGCTGGGTATACTGTATAAGTCAATGGCTTATCGCTTGCTCTCTCTCTCTTTCTCTCTCTGATTGACGACGCATTGCCTGTTTGCTGACTCCCACAGCGCTGGGGTGAACCCTCGTGCTGGAGGATGAAATAAACACCCTTTTAAACTTCAGTTCACCGTGTCTGCCTGCACTTATTCTGTGCCTCCACACTGGTGACCCTTATTTTATCCGCCACACTGGTGACCCCGTCCGGAGAAAAGAACACGCTGATGACAAACGAACGCAGCCCCCGGTGGTGACTCCGACGACGAATGAATGCAGCTGCCTGACGCAAATGGACTGCCCTCCCTTCTGCAACGCGGGAGACCTCGACGCGGAGCCAACACCAGGCGAACTCTCCAGAGATCATCCACGAATGGGAAAGCTGCAGAAAGCGTCATTGTGCAGCCCTCGCCTGAGATCTGGACATCCACGCTGGGGCCGGCCAAGGGGCACAGAACGTCTACTCCCTCTCACCGCTCCTCCGCATCCACACGAGCGCGCACGCACCTCGTCCTCTCTCCACGACGGCGACCTCCAGGGCCGGACGGAGAATGCAGCGCGTGGACTAGAACGCACCATGACCCGGCACGAGCGAACGACAGCAACAGCCCGAACAGGGAGGACCATCGGCGCCGACGACGCTGATTTCCATCAAGCTTCCTGACCCTGACCCACCTCTCAACAACGGACCACCCACGCACCGAACCCCCGCACGCACACCGGGGGGTTACGAGGACAGCGCACCATGCAGGGGACAATACCGGCTCCACAGACTGCCATCATCCTCCGCCGCTGCACAAGCCTGAGAAACACAGCCGATCGCCATCCTCGGAACCTTCAGGGCTGCTCACACACCTGAAGCAGACACGCAGCACACAGGGCTTTGTATGGGTCTCAGCCACGGCACACAATAGGAATTCAGCTGTCAGCTGTCCCCGAGGGCTTTAGGGCTGCACGCGCACCTAAAGCCAACACGCCAAGTCCCTCACACAGCTTCAGCTCCTGTTTTTCTTCATGGCCACTACGCATCCTCGCAGGACTGAACCGCGAGAGGAGTCAGAGACAAATTTTTCTTCTCACAGCCGCTGTGGACCTCTGCCACGTTCAACGGGACAGCCCCTCAACATTGTGGATCCACATGCAATTTTTGCGCGGCCCGGACTACTTCGCTGTCCCAAGCCGGCACTTGCTACCCCCACCCCCTCCCTCCCCCTCCTCCGGCACAGAGCTTTTCCCGCAGCTCGCTTCCAAAGCCAGACGATCGACGCCTCAGCCCCCTGCTGAGCCCTCTGGGGAGGAGTGGTGTGGGCGACCCCCACAGCCTTCGGGACAAGCAGAGCGCTCAGCTGGAGCAATTAGCAGAACAGTGAGATGTATGGACTGATATCAATAGGTAGAGAGGAAGTCCGGTGCCAGTAATCCTGCTATTGATATGTGTGACTCTAATGCAAATGTCCATGCCTTCCTGCTGTTTACTGTGATGCTAATATGCCATGCATGCATTGTCTAGCTGGGTATATAAGTCAACGGCATATCGCTTGCTCTCTCTCTCTTTCTCTCTTTGATTGACGACGCATTGCCTGTTTGCTGACTAGAGACACAGGGCTCACTCCAGCGCGCTCCCACAGCACTGGGGTGAACTCTCGTAATGGAGGATGAAATAAACACCCTTTTAAACTTCAGTTCGCCGTGTCTGCCTGCACTTATTCCGTGCCTCCACACTGGTGACCCTTATTTTATCCGCCACAGTAGTAGAGTTTGGTCTATATGCCATATGTGCCAGTTGATTGTTCGTCTGCTTGTACCGGTAGTTTTGTGTGATGGCTTAAAAATCTGAGTTCAGCCATCATAAAGAACATGTGCAAAGATTGCAGCGTAGCCATATCCTAACCAGTTCAGCTGTCGTTTTTCTGATAGAATACCAAGTGGATCCTCGATAATATAATCCATGCGATGTTGCACTTTGACGGCCACCTTCACCGGTGTGTCGCAAATGGATAAGACAGGCACCAGTAGTAGTAGGCCGCAGGCGAGAAGATACAAACCGGCATTGTAGTGATCATGGTTTCTCTTGTTTTTACCGCACCATTTCAAAATAACATGCGATAAAATGCTTAAAATCCAAAAGAATATCTTAATAAATAGGTAGATGGGATTAAAGGCAGTATATTTAGTATATTTTTGAATGTGAGTGGAGCCAACCAGACCACTCAATGCCACTGCCGCCATTTTGTCATGCATTTAACATTCTTATGATTGCAATAATAAATAATGCTTGAAACAAAATTACCTAAAAGTTGAATACAATATGTACGTAGCAATAATGAAAAACATATTGAGCGATAAATACAAAAGACCAGCTTATGCACACAGGGTTATTGCTACAAAATAACCTAAAATAACAAAAAATACCAGCAGTCTGTGCGTGTTACATAAATCAGTTCAAAATACGTACTGCTGCTGGGAAAAAAACTATGATTAAACCTGGTAGTCCGGGTTTTATGGGATCTGTACCACTTTCCCGAGGGGAACAAGTGAAAGAAGTCATGGCCTGGATGAGCACAATCTTTAATGAAGGCAGTAGCTCTGTTGAGGTACCGAGACCTGGAAATCTCTTCCAGAGAAGGGAGAGAACAGCCAGTGATTTTTTGTGCAGTCTCCATCACTCTCTGGAAGGCTTTGTGGTCTGCGGCTGAACAGCCCTCATACCTAACCGTGATGCCACAGAGCCTCCACAAGACCAGGTCGTCACCCAACAGCAAAAGATGAAATGACGTTTTGACAGGAAGCACAGGGCGGAGGCTCACGGACTCCATGTGTCGTACTGGGTCTGGATCAAGCTTCCCAACCGCACGCATAAACTGCAGCCTTTCTGGATGGGGCCACTACAAATCGTGAGGCGGTGGGGCCGGGTCATGGTTCAAAGAGGAAACCAGAAGCAGCCCCACCCAAAGCCAGGAAATCAGTTGCAGCAGCAGAGAGCTCCCATCACCAGAAACCACCAAAAACCAAGACAGGGCCCCACCCCTTTACAACCAAAGTCCACAAGAGCAGGAAACAGCCCCCACAGCAGTGCTGTGACTCAGTCCCTCTGTGTGCCATTGCTGGCAGGTGTGCCACATGTTGGAGTCCCTGATTTAGAGTTTTCACTTTGGAACAAACAAAAACATGTTAATTGTGTTCTTTTAACATTTCATAAGTGCTTCTTTATGAAAACTAAATCCTTAACTGATAATTAAATGAAATTCTGTTATATCAGCTCCTTAAATGCCCAGCAGGGGGCGCTGCAACGTCAGCTGTTCCACTATAGTGACCAACATTCTAGCTCTTCATCAGGGAACTTCCTAGACTTTCATCCCACGTGTTCACATTTAATTCAGTCAACATCCAAAGCTGACAGCCTCACATGGCCCCTGTGATCATGAACCACAGGTTGGAAACCCTCAGTTTAGACACTTGTTTCTAATGAGCCCAACATTAGAGCATGCATGGGTAGTGCTTCTGTGTGTGTGTGTGTGTGTGTGTGTGTGTGTGTGTGTGTGTGTGTGTGTGTGTGTGTGTGTGTGTGTGTGTGACACGATCTTGATGATGGGACAAGATGACACCAGTGTATGGGACTGACCGTCTGTCTCTGACAGCTTTGCTTGTTTTTTACTGTTTTTAACCATTGGCATTCAAGAAATCAAGTCCTTACTTGTGTACGACTACCAAACATTGTTGGATCTTAGACTTTCTGCCGAGGATCTTATTTCCTTTGATTATGGTGGACAGAAGCCTCCGCTCCTGTCAGATATTCTGCCTTACCTGTATCGGGCCTCAGCCCCTCTCTCCCAGTGAAGGCGGAGGCGGAGGCCTCACCGTCGCAGTGGGAAACGCAGCGGTCGGCTGGTGAAACTGAAGGCCCGCCTGGCACATTTCTTCTCTGTTCCCTGGACTCCGGGCGGATTATGTCCCCGGGTTTCTGTGTCCTGGTGTTCCTTGGATCCTGCTGATGCCTGCCTGGTCCCTGTGACTGGCCTTGGTGAGGTGATCCGGCCCCGGCGCTGCTACTCTTCCCGGCCCCTCCAGCGTGGGGTAAATTCCTGGCACCTGAGACTGCTGCAGAATGTTTCCTGTTCTGCTGAGGCCCAGACTACAGCTCCAGCTCCAGCTCCAGCCAGGATTGGCCTGGTAAGCACCAGGTCGCTGGCAAACAAAACTTACATCCTGAAGGATTTGATCAGCTCCTGGGAACTGGATTTCTTTTTCGTTGCGGAGACCTGGCAGACTGTGGGTGAACTGTCTGCTCTGTCCGAAGTTTTATCCCCAGGTTACTGTTATTTTAATTCCCCGCGGACAAAAGGATGAGGAGGAGGAATGGCAACTGTTTACAAAAATGACTATAAATGTCATCAGTGCTTTTTACCTTCTCCATTCTCCAGCTTTGAACTGACTTTCTTTGAGGTGGGTCGAATAAACCCTGTACTGTGTGCTGTCAGATCCAGACCACCCAAATATAATAAGGAATTTTTAAATGACTTTGACATTTTCTTGGCTGGTATTGTTACAAATTATGATGGTGTTCTTATCGTTGGAGATTTTAACATTCATGTGTGTTGTCCTGATAAGCCGCTGGTGAAAGACTTTTTAAACGTCATTGATTCTCTAAATCTGCTGCAGTCCGTGACTGGTGCTACTCACGAGCACGACACACGGTAGATCTTGTCCTCTCGTATGGCCTGTCTGTTGTTAATGTAGAAATCTGTGACACTGTATTGTCAGACCATCTGCCTGTATTATTTGAGGCTGATCTGTCACGCGCTGCAGCTAAAACTCACGCTCCTGCTCAGCGCTACTGGATTTTTAACCCTTCCGCTGCCGGTCGGTTCTCCGCTGCCTTTGACCAGCTCTGTGTCCCTCCTGGTTCCATCTCATCTGTGGAGGAACTCAGCTCCTGGTTTCACTCCTCCTGCCAAACCATCTTGGACTCTGTGGCTCCACTGAAAACCAAGCAGCCTCGATCCAAACCTGAGCCATGGTTCAATGACAGAACTGGCGCAGGCAGACAGGAGTGGCGCAGAGCTGAACGCAGATGGAAGAAGGACAAACTGCAGGTGTCACTGCAGATTTTAAAAGACTGCTGGCGTCAGTATCAAAATACTGTCAAGCAGAAAAAAAGCAAATATTTTGCTAACATTGTTTTATCTCAAGCGGCGCAGTCGCGGAGTGGTTAGCACTGCAGCAGCACAGTAACTCACCCTTGGCCGGGGGATCCTGGGTTCGATCCCAGCACCCGACCAACAGTGATCTGTGTGGAGTTTGCATGTTCTCCCCGTGTCTGCATGGGTTTACTTCTGGATTTCTCCGGTTTCCTCCCACATGCCACAAACATGCAAGTTAGGTTAACTGGCATCAAAACTGGAGATTCTTAATTGTCCTTAGGTATGACTGAGAGTGAATAGTTGTCTGTCTCTCTGTGTTGGCCCTGCAATGGACTGGCAATCTGTCCAGGGTGGACCCTGCCTCTCACCCAAAGATGCTGGGATAGGCTCCAGCTCCCCCGCGATCCGAAAAGGATTAAGCAGTAGAAGATGAATGAACGAATGTTTTATCTCATTGTCATAATCAATGTGTTTTATTTAACACTATTGCCTCTGTTCTTAACACCCCACAGACTGACTGTTTGGAGCCTCCTCTGAGTTATGCAGTGATTTTATGAACTTTTTTATTGATAAGGTGGCCACCACCAGGGCTCTCATCTCACCTCCTGCCTCTGATCCCTCTGTCTCTGTCCCTTGTTCTGCTGTTTTTGATCAGTTTGAACCTGTGACTCTGTCATTTTTAGAGGACGTGGTTGGACACATTAAGCCCTCAGGGTCTCCCTGTGATGCTGTCCCCCCTAGACTTTTTAAAGAGGTGCTTCCCAGTAGAGGCCAGTCAGTTCTCACCATCTTGAACAGCAGCCTGTCATCTGGTGTGGTTCCTGCAAATTTTAAACATGAAGTAGTACAGCCCTTGATTAAGAAACCTGGTCTCGATCATAACCATGTTGGCAAATTTTAGGCCTATTTCCAAGCTGCCATTTCTCTGAAAAATTTTAGAGAAAATTGTCTATATGCAGCTGAAATGTTTTTTCGATGAACACAGTATTTTGGAGATTTTTCAATCTGGTTTCAAAGCTCTTCATAGCACAGAGACAGCCTTGTTAAGAGTTTTTAACGATATTCTCTTGGCATGTGATTCAGGTGCATATGAAGTTCTTGTGCTGCTTGATTTAACTGCTGCCTTTGACACAGTGGATCATCATGTTTTAATTTCCCGTTTGCAGCACCTAGTGGGCATTTGTGGCACTGCTCTTAACTGGTTTAGATTCTATCTGGCAGACAGGACTTTTAAAGTTAGCATGTCTGGGTTTGAATCCTCTTCTGCTCCTCTGCCTTACGGGGTCCCACAAGGGTCAATTCTAGGGCCCATGCTTTTTTCTCTGTACATACACTACCGTTCAAAAGTTTGGGGTCATCCAGACAATTATTTTGTGTTTTCCATGAAAAGTCACACTTATTTACCACCATAAGTTGTAAAATGAATAGAAAATATAGTCAAGACATTGACAAGGTTAGAAATAATGATTTATATTTGAAATAATATTTTTTTCCTTCAAAGTTTGCTTTCGTCAATGAATCCTCCATTTGCAGCAATTACAGCATTGCAGACCTAATATGATTGCACAAGGGTTTTCTAATCATCCATTAGCCTTCTGATGCAATGAGCAAACACATTGTACCATTAGAACACTGGAGTGATAGTTGCTGGAAATGGGCCTCTATACACCTATATAGATATTGCACCAAAAACAAGACATTTGCAGCTAGAATAGTCATTTACCAAATTAGCAATGTATAGAGTGCATTTCTGATTAGTTTAAAGTTATCTTCATTGAAAAAAAGTGCTTTTCTTTCAAAAATAAGGAAATTTCTAAGTGACCCCAAACTTTTGAACGGTAGTGTACTTCCACTGGGTTCCACTTTTAAAAAGCATAGTATCTCTTTCCACCTGTATGCTGATGACTGTCAGATTTATGCCCCTCTAAAACAAAAAGCTGCCTCATCAGTAAACTCACTCCTGGTATGCATTGAAGACATAAAGTCTTGGATGGCCCTAAACTTCCTAAATTTTAATGATAAGAAGACCGAAGTGATGGTGTTTGGACCTAGTCGCCCCTGTGAGTCCCCTCCTGTATACTTGGGCCCCCTTAATCCTTATGTTAAATCCACAGCTAGAAACCTTGGTTTTATCATGGACAATAAGATAAGATAAGCCTTTATTAGTCCCACAATGGGGAAATTCCAGGATTGCAACAGCACAGGGATAGCAACACTCAGAGCAACAATCAGAAGGCAAGAGAAAAAAAAAAAAAACAAGAGCAGCAAGTATACATATGTACATATAAATATATACATATATATACAGTATATATATATATATATATATATATATATATATATATATATATATATATATATATATATATATATATATATATATATATATATATATATATATATATATATATATATATATATACGTATATATATATATATATATATATATATATATATATATATATATATATATATATATAGACAGTGCGGAGCATTGTAGCTAGATGGGATAGATATATAAATATATAAACACAGTGCGGAGCATTGTAGCTGGATGGAATAAATATATGAGTATATAAACACACACAGTACAGAGCATTGTAGCTAGATGGAATGAAACAGCACAACTGTCTACTAAGTTATCCTACATGGTATGATTATGTACCCATACATATTCTCACCCTCCATAGCGACCGGTATTTTCCTAGTTGTATGCCAGAGGGGGTTAGGGTTAGGAGGTAAAAGTGGTGGTAGATTGGCCCACTCCTTCCTCCAGGAAGCAGCTCCAGCAGTTTTTGGGATTCAAAAATTTCTACCACCGTTTCATTCAGAACTATAGTATTATTGCTCTTCCCCGACCCGTCTTACGTCTCCCAAGGTGCCCTTCTGGTGGACGGAGGAGGCGGCTGCGGCCTTTGCTGAGCTTAAGGGTAAATTTTCTTCCTCTCCCGTTCTGTCACAGGTCGACCCTGCACTCCAATGCCTGGTGGAGGTGAATGCCTCGGACTGAGGGGTTGGAGCCGTATTATCCCAGCTCTCCCCGGTTGATGGCAGGATCCGGCCATGTGCGTTCTTCTCCCATCGCCTATCACCAGCAGAGCGAAATTATGACATCGGTGACAGGGAGCTCCTGGCGGTGAAGCTCGCACTGGAGGAGTGGTGCCATTGGCTGGAGGGGGCCTCCCAGCCGTTTGTCGTCTGAACTGATCACAAGAACCTGGAGTACCTCAGGACAGCCAAGCACCTAAACGCGCACCAGGCTCGCTGGTCCCTGTTCTTCGGATGCTTTGACTTCACTATCACCAACCGCCCCGGGTCCAAGAATACTAAGCCGGATGCCCTGTCCAGGCAGTTTGCCTAGGATGCTGCGGAGGTGGCTGAAAACCCTATTCTTCCCCCATCATGTGTCATGGGTGCCCTCTTGTGGGGCATTAAAGAAAAGGTCCTGAGAGTGCAGGAGGTCGAGGCGGACCCGGGCAGGGGGCCAGCGTGGAGACTATTTGTCCCATCTGCTGTTCGGGGCGAGGTGATCCATTGGGCCCACTCTTCCAGGTTCTTGTGTCACCCCGGGAGGGCTCGCACGGTGGAGCTCCTACAAGGGACATTTTGTTGGACTTCGCTCCAGAAGGATGTCGGGAAGTACATCCGCGCCTGCCCCCAGTGCGCCGCCAGCAAGACGTCCTCTTCTCCGCTGTCAGGACTGCTCCAGCCCCTCCCATTCCCGGCAGACCTTGGTCCCATGTGGCATTGGGACTTGGTCACCGGTCTCCCACCTTCTAACCACCACACGGTAATCCTCACCATCGTAGACAGGTTTTCTAAGGCCACCCATTTCGTTCCCCTGCAGGGGCTGCCTACGGTGAAGGAGACAGCGGACCTTCTTGTCCAACATGTGGTGAGGTTACATGGGATTCCCCTGGACATTGTCTCCGACTGGGGACCCCAGTTTGTTTCCCAGGTTTGGAGGTCATTTTGCAACACCCTTGGGGCTACTGTGAGCCTGTCGTCTGGTTATCACCCTCAGAGTAATGGACAGTGTGAGCGGGTGAACCAGGAGCTGGAAGCTGCGCTGTGGTGTGTCGCCACTGCCAACCCGGCATCGTGGAGCACCCATCTTCCTTGGATCAAGTACGCCCATAACACCACCATCTCCTCAGCAATTGGCATGTCCCCATTTGAGGCCTCGCTGGGCTACAACCCCCCATTGTTCCCTGAGGAGGAGAAGGACATCGCTGTTCCCTCCGTCCAAGCCCATCTGAGGTGCTGCCACCGGCTCTGGAGGGCGACCCGGACCGCACTGCGAAGCACAGCAGAGTGCAACTCCACAGCTACTAATCGTCGCAGGACACTGCCCCCCCCCCCACCACCACCGGGTGGGTCAGCAGGTATGGCTCGCCACCAAGCATATTAACTTGAAGGCTGAGGCGAGAAAGATGTCGCAGCGGTTCACTGGCTCTTTTGCCATAACCAGCATTGTTAACCCTGTGTCTGTGCACCTAGCTCCCTCCCACCCCTCGCATGTGTCCAACCTTCCATGTCTCGCAGGTCAAGCCCTTCTTTTCCAGCCCTCTTTGTCCCCTTCCCAGGTCTCCACCTACCGACAGTGGTGGCCAACAGCGACCCGGCGTGGAAGGTTAACGTCATCCTGGAGGTCTGCCGCCGGGGTCGCGGTCTGCAGTACCCGGTAGACTGGGAGGGTTACGGCCTGGAATGGAGGTTCTGGGTGCATCCCTCCTTCATGTTGGACAATCAACTCATCAGGGACTTCCACCGGAAATACCCTGGTAGGCTGGATTGACCGCCGAGAGGCGTCTTGTAGGGGGGAGTACTGTGATGGCTGCCTATCATCCTCAGCTGTGCGCACACCTGCTCCCCATCATGGCCAAGGTTATTTAGACAGTGCTGCCCTCAGATCAGTGCAGAGTCGTCTGTCTCTATTCCTATGGGACCTGCACTCGCCTTCACCTTTGTACCTGAGTTTCCTTGCCTCAGTCTACCTTCGTCATTGTATCCAGACTCCTGCCAGCCGGTGTCAGGAAGGATCTACTCCACAGCTCAAGTAAGCCCTCCATCATTCTCCTAACCTCGGTCCCCTGTGCACAGGTGGAGCTCCGTGGCTGCAGACGTCTCTCCCTCCTGGCGGCGGACCGAGCTGCACCACACTCATCAACCACCTCCACCCACAACCAGGACAGCGGGCACTGTCTTCCTGGCTGTAGCCGCCGAGTTGAACCTGAGCTCAACCCCATCACTGCAAACAGTAAGCACTGGACAATTCTGTACATCCCCTCTGGGGTCTGCCACGAACTCTCCCTGTCTCTGTTTGTCCCTAGGGTTGCCAGGTTGCACGGTGCTCTGCTCACCCCCAGCTGCTGCACGATCACACACACACTCACACACACATACACTTGCTACAATAAAGATAATTGTGTCTATTTTCAAGTCCGAGTCTGCTCACTGGATCAGAGAACCATGTCACATATGGTAGTTACAACAACAATAATAATACCACCTGGCCTATATAATACTTCAAATAATTCCATCCTAACAACAATCCTAATACTACAATTCTAGTAATAATGATATCAATAATAATAGTACTCAGCACATATATTCACAATAACAACCTTTCTTCATTGAAGACACATTGTAATATTACTGCCCTTTATTTTTATATTGCTCAAAAATCATTTCTTTATATGTTGATTTAAATATATGGATGTTTGGACATTGACTGTGTTTCTCCCCCAACCCATTCCACAATTTTACCCCACACACAGACACACAAAAACCCTTCCTAGTAGACCTTACTAGGTCCATTTTAAATTTTGTGTTCCCCCGTAAATTATATTTCCCTTCTCTCTCACTGAAAAGATTTTGTATGTGGCAAAAAGTTTTAACTGACTTTGAACATTAATTGTGCTGTATAATAATCAACCAGATCCCGTAATTTCAATAACTTTGAATGTAAAAACAATAAATTAGTATGTTCAAGATACCCGACTTGGTGTATAACACGGACTGCCCTTTTTTGTAATATTAGCAATGAATTAAGTTTACTTTTATAATTGTTACCCCTATGGAAGTACTAATGAGCAATACAAGATATGAAGTGATGTGTAATCTAGGACTTGCTTAATTTTATTTATAATTTCAATATTTTTTATGACTTTGTTTTGTGTGTATCTGACATGTGGTTTCCAACTAATTTTATCATCTAGTATTACACCTAAAAATTTGATCTCCTGATGCCTGCCTTTAATCTTTGACATGGTACCCGTGCATGCCCGTAGAAAACCAAGTATAAGCAAGTATTTCTGCTGCATGCCTGCCTTTGATCTTAAACATGGTTACTATGGAAACAGTAACCATGGTGATGGCTGCCTTTGATGCCTGTAGAAAGCAGGTGTAAGCAAGCACATCAGAACTCGTTCAGTGATGCCTGTCTTTGATCTTTAATTGTGTCATAGCGAGTCCTATAATTTTTGATGATGTCATAGCAACCAACAGTGATCACCAACAGTGAGCTGTGTAGAGTTTGCATATTCTCCCCGTGTTGCGTGGGTTTACGCCGGGATTTCTCCGGTTTCCTCCCACATGATAAAAAAAAACATGCAGGTTAGGGATACGGGGCGCTTGCACATGAAGCGACCGGCATCTGGTGGCTTGTCACCAGACTGCAAAACAAATCTACCTACGGGTACAAAATAAGTACAAAAAAAAAAAAAATAGCAAGTCCTATGATCGTGAGTGATGCTTGCCTTTGATCTTCAATGATGTTATAGAGACCTATGATGTTTGATGATGTCAAAGCAACTCCTATGATGCCTGCATTTGATCTTTGCTGATGTCATAGTGAGTCCTATGATCTTTGATGACATCATAGCAAGTCCTATGATCGTGAGTGATGACTGCCTTTGATCTTCAATGATATTATAAAGACTTATGATGTTTGATGATGTCATAGCAACTCCTATGATGCCTGCATTTGATCTTTGCTGATGTCATAGCGAGTCCTATGATTGTGAGTGATGCCTGCCTTTGATCTTTGATGTCATATGATCATGAGTGAGTGTGAGGGATGCCCGCGAGACAGAAATTTCTTCAATTGATAGAGTGATGATAGTTAGAAGGGCACTGAAGACTCTTTGTTCAGATCTATTTTCATAATCCCGAAGACTTTTTGCTGAAGGCACAAGAGTTCCAGAGTTTAAAATGATCCAGCTTGAAAGAATATAGAGTGAAGATGAATCCAACTTGAAAGAAGAATGATGAAGATGAAGAATGAAGAGTGATGATTTAGAGTGAAGTACATGGTGGTTTATTTATTTATTTAGCGAATGCAAAGTCCTTAAGCCAAGCAGTTGCCTCCTGGTTTGCTGTATGGAGGGTGTGTAATCCTCCTTCCAGTCTTTGGAGCGGGCAAGCCTCTATGATGTGTTCCATAGTTTGCTCCTCTCCACATGCGCACAGTGGGCTAGGGTGCCCCATCTGTGAAGGCTGGCCAAGCAGGGGCCATGTCCAGTCCTGAAGCGATTGAGTGTAGACCACTGTCTCCTTGGGAGGTTGGTGCCCGGGACCTGTTGGTTGGGGTTTATCACCAGCTGTTTGTTTGGGACCTCCTTGGTCTCCCATTCCTCTTGCCAAGCTGTCTGGATGGTAAAGTCAGCTGGGGGAGGGTTTTTCCAAATCGGCCGTCTGGATGAAAGTCGGGCAGTGGGTGGGGTGTAGATATCTGCATGGATTGGTAAGTGAGGAAAATCTTTAACTTTTTGGAGCATCCTTTGAGTTAATGCTGCTCGCCGGATGTGTGGAGGGGCTATGTTTGACAGTACAGAGAGCCAGGGGAGTGGTGTTGAGCGGATTGTTCCAGTTATAGTTCTCATGGTTGAGTTGAGCTGGGTGTCTACATGGTATGTGTAAGATGACCTGGACCAGACAGGGGCACAATATTCTGCTACAGAGTATGAAAGGGCCAGTGCTGAGATGCACAGGGTGGAGACTGCCACCCCCCATTTTGCACCAGCGAGCTTGCAGAGCAGGTTGTTTCGTACTTTCACCTTAGCAGCCGTCCCCTTTAGATGTTCCTTGAAGGATCAGGTCCTATCAAGGGTCACTCCAAGATAAGTTGGATTTGGGGCATGCTTAAGCTTGAGTCCGCTCAGGTGGATGTTTAGTTCTCTGGCAGCTTTTGCATTGTGGAGATGAAATACACTGGAGACGGTTTTTGCTGGGCTTGGTTTTAGGCGCCAGATTTTGCAGAACTGGTCCAGTTTAGCAAGATCTTCCGTGAGCACCAGTTCCAGTGGTTCAAAGTCTGGTGCTTGGAATGCCAAACAGATGTCGTCTGCATAGATGAATTTGCGGGATTTTGTAGTAAGCAGGTCGTTTATGTAGAGGTTGAACAGAGTTGGAGCTAGAACTGAGCCTTGTGGGAGTCCGTTTTTCTGCATTCTCCATGCACTTGTGTTCTGACTGAGGTGGACTCTGAACCTTCGGTTGGTCAGCAGGGTTTTTATAATTGCTGTTGCCCAAGCAGGGATCGCCTTTATAAGTTTCAGGAGGAGGCCTTTGTGCCAGATCGTATCATAGGCGGCTGTAAGATCGAGAAACACAGCCCCTGTCTTCAGTCTGCTCTCGAAGCCATTTTCAATGAAGGTGGTTAGGGCCAGTACTTGTTCTCCTGTACTGCGGTCCTCGCGGAAACCTGCTTGATCCACACTTAGAATATCCTCTATTTCTGGGGAAATGCGTTGCAGTATTAGGCGCTCCCTGATTTTGTAAGGAACGCTGAGTAGGGAGATTGGGCGGTAGCTTGCTGGTAGTTTGTGGTCTTTGCCAGGTTTTGGGATGGCAATGACCTTTGCTGCCCGCCATTTCTTTGGGATCGAGTTCGTTTCTGTGATCCTTGTGTAGAATTGTGTCAACCAGGTTAGGGCTCGGGGGCCAAGATTTTTCATGAATTCTGGGAAGATGTTATCGTATCCTGCTGCCTTTCCACATTTCAGGCCCTGTAGGACTTTCTCCAGTTCAGCAGCCTCGAAGGGTTCAGGGTTTGTTTCCTCTACAGGCATTGTTTGGTGTTTTTTTAGCTCAGTTGTAACTGCTCTTGTGGTGTCTTTGTCTTGGGGTGCTTTGGCGATAGTCAGTAGGTGGGATGCAACTTGGTTGGGTGTGACGGATGCTCGGCTTTGGCTAGGGGGCTTCTGTGCAGCTCCTAGGCGACGGATGAGGCTCCAACATTTCCTGCTAAGATAAGATAAGATAAGCCTTTATTAGTCCCACAACGGGGAAATTCCAGGATTGCAACAGCACAGGGATAGCAACACTCAGAGCATCAAAAGAGAGAGGAAGGGGAAAAAAAACTCGGAATCGAGCCGCTGTTGCAAAAGGCAGCCGACTGGTGTGGCGCCGAGAGACTATTAACAGTGGTATACAAACGTTATAAAAATTACCTCGATAAATCAGTGTGTTAAGTATAATTTTAAAAAATGAACTTATGATATAATGCTGTTTACACTGAAATGAGCTGCCTTCATATTCTTCCTCCTCATTTTGTACAAGTGTAAAAAATAATTTTCATATGATAAGTTGATATATTAATTATCCTTAGAGGCCTAATGAAGTTACACTGAAACGATAATTAAACTGGACGTCTGTCGTAAGCTAGTCATGCTACAGCAGAGCGACGCCGCTCAGTTCAAACCAGACCACGCTTCCTCAATGTCAGCCATCTTTAACAGTTGTCAACGTGTCGTCAGTGAGGTTACACAGCTTCTCTTCAAATGCACAATTGCAAAAACCCCACTTTATAATCTATATTATTCCCATAAAAAATAAGATTTAATTTATAGCAATAATGTAAAATGAATCTCATCTCCCATCTGTTGACGCCGTTAACATCTGTATGTACACAAAAAAAATAGAGTAAACTGATGCTACAGTCTCTTTTTGTTACAGTACACTTTTCTTCTGCTAACACTGAATGGACCAATCGGTGCACTTCTTTCAACAAACATCACAAAAGTCAATTTTAAAAAATGTGCTAAAAACTCTCCACTAGCATTAATATATTAATAATTTATCTTATAGTTTGATTTTAGCTTCCGCCATCCAAACTCCTGATTATAGCTAGCTCGACTCCACCTTGTCCCTTTTCGCTCCCTGAAGACCAACACTTCCTGACATCGCTGAGATCCCCGCACTTAAATTAAAAAAACAAAAAAAAACAAAAACAGGAGCAGTTTACGACGGCAAGCCATTGGTCCTTTAAATACTGTTCAGTACTGGAATGTTTTTAGACTCTAATACCTGATACGAGTAAGTGAGCCATTAAAAAATACAAACAAGAATAAAAACTCCTTCTGGACACAATAAATAGCTATCCTTCATATAGTGCAGTAATACAGTACTCACACTACACCTACAGTAATTGCACATGCAACTGCCCCCCCCCCCCCCCGCTGCCATCTTTATCATTCCCGTCACTTCCTATTTCCAAAATCAAATTTCCAAAGTGGGTAAGCTAGAGTGGGTAAAGCTCCGGTCAGCAACTGTCTCCTCCCATTTCTTTCGCCGGGCTGTATTTAGCGATTCAATGAGATGGTCTGCTATCTCTGGGTCCCCTGATGTTTGATAGGATTGTAGGAGGGCAGCACTTTCTCCGTCCAAACATGGGATATAGAGGGGTCGGTAGCCTCGTGGGATTGCAGTATGGGCAGCCTTGAAGATTGCGCTGCAGAAGCGGTTGTATGCTTCATCTACAGTGATGGTGTGGAGTGGGATGGTAACAACGCTCCGGTCCAGAGTTTCACTGAATTTCTTCCAGTTGGCTTTGCGGAAGTTCCAGCGCATCTTCTTTGGGCTGTATATGACTGGAAGTTGTAGGCCAATGTGTACAAGCAGGGGCCGGTGTTGGCTGTGTGGAAAATCATCAAGAATGAGGATCTGTGTAGGATATGGCTCCCCATTCAAAGAGCTGACCCAACACAGGTCAGGAGAATAGTCCTTCTTCCACCTAGCAGAGTGGAAGGTTCCTCTTTGTTTGGGGTCGTATATCAAAGCGAGGTCATTTCTGGATGCCCAGTCTGAAAGTGCCTCCCCATCACTGTCCACTGCTGGGTACCCCCAGTCAGGGTGATGGCTGTTAAAGTCCCCCACATAGATGGCAGGGTGGGGTAGGGTGGGTAAGACCTGCAGATCCCAGTTGGCATTAGGGGGCTTGTACACATTGACAATATGGAAGCCACCAATGATTATGGTGTCTGAGAAATGTATTGTTATCAGGTGATTTGCTTCAACTATGTCAGAACGCACATAGGTGGCACGTCCATGTTTAGCATGTAGAACATAGCACAGGAGGTCAAAGCCTTTGATGGTGAAGCGGCCAGCTTCCTCTGTGCCAATATGAGTCTCTTGGAGGCAGATTACATCAATTGAATGTTGGAAGGCGAGGACTTCAATAAGGCTTCGCTTGGCTGCAGATAGGCCTTCAACGTTTAGTTGTAATATGCGAAGGGCAGATCCTACCACAAAGTGCTCTTGGGGCTGTTTGCTTTCGGCTTTAGGACTGTGACTAGGATTCTTCTTTGACTTGACACAGAGGCGTCGTCTCTTCGAATTTAGTCTGCTGGTAGGATCATTAGCTTCCCCAGGCGAGCCCGGGTACTGGCGGAGGGCGCGACGAGAACGCTGATCCATTGCCCCCCACATGGTGGTAATGCACCTGTAAGTCAACCACCAATCAAATCTAAAAGAAGAAGAAGAAGAAAAAGAAAAAGAAGGGCACTGAAGACTCCAGACTGAACAAAGGTGGCCAACATCTTGGGCGTGGCCAAGATATGTAGAGAGATAATACAGAATGAAGTGATGATGTGGAGTGAGGTTCGAGGAGATGGGGAGGAGTGGTGTCTGGAGATGGAGTTGAGGTTTGATTGGATACAGCGGTGATGGTGGAGAGACTGCAGCTCCTGACCGGATGGAGATTTGATATGGAGTGAAGTACAAGGAGATGAAGAAGAGTGATGTCTGAAGATAGAGTTGAGGTTCGATTGGACACAGCAATGAAAGAGGGACGACAGCTCCTGACCCGATAGAGTGATGATATAGAGTGAAGTACATGGTGGTAATGCACCTGTAAACTTGTTACCAACTGCCAATCAAATCTAAAAGAAGAAGAAGAAGAAGAGTGATGCCTGCCTTTGATCTTTGATGATGTCATTGCGAGTCCTATGATCGTGAGTGATGCAGTCCAAGGACGGGTATTTTTTTTTTACACATAAGGAGTTTTTCAGAACTCCATATATGTACATAGGAACAACGTAGGACATCATGTAGACATCATTGGAACATCATAGGCAGTCCTATGATCTTTTAGTGAGTCCTATGATTGTGACACACAGAAAGACAGACAGAGATTTCTTGAATTTATAGAGTGATGATGTCCAACCCGGCCAGCAATGGCAGTGGAGGACACAGTCCAGTCAAAGGACGGATATTTTTTTCACACATAAGGACAGGAAAAAACATCACAAAACTAGATTAGATTAGATTAGATTAGATACATACTTTATTTCGAACAAAAAATAAAAAAAACAAAAACAAATGACAAGTACACAGTGCTCGAAAGGGAGAAGGAAGAAGTGAACACTTATTAACTCCAACTCCTCTTTTCCATAAACACACCCATGTGAAATATATTCAATTTACCACATTTAAGACCCCAAGTAAACAATTAACTATATTTTGTACATATCAACATTAACACCCATCCATCCCAACATACATACAGTCCATACATCAAAACCAGCCCCAAACAACACAGTACTGTCCCACCCACCATGCCATAGTGTCCCAGAGTGAGCATAGTGAATCGTACATATAAATACTACCCTTCTAACATATATCCTTTAAGCAAATAATGTTTATACCTATTTTTGAATTGATTTCTGTTTGTACATAGTTTCAGTTCCAGCTCTAGACTTTTCCACAAATCCACCCCACAGACAGATACGCACAGACTTTTCTTGGTTGTTGTCATAACCCGAGTGTCGGTTCTGGCCACACTCGGGTCTCATATCTTTTGTTTCCCTGGCTTTGGCAGCTGAGGTTTCCTTCCAGCTCCTCGGGCTCTTATTGTGAAGGCGCCCGGGGGAGCTCCCTGCTGTCAAAGTCAGCTGCTCCTCAGCTGTCATTAGGAGCAGCTGTGCCGCGTTGGGGTCATTAGCCGCCAGAGATATAAGCGGGTGCTAAATGTCCTCCAACGCGGCAGTCTCTGTTAGTCTCTGTTATATCCTGTTATGTTCACCTGTATGTTCAGCTACGTTCCGTCGTGCTCCTGTTATTCTCCTTGCTCATCGTGGTTAATGGACTTGGGAATCCCCCGTTACCCGTCTGTTAACGGTCCCGTTGTAAGGTACGCTCTGTGTGACTGTATCTTTGTGATTATCTCGTCTGGCGCATCGGGTGTTCCCCGGCTCAGACTTCACCCAGCCACTGTATGTGTTCTGTGTGTGTTCATCCTTATCCACAATAAATTACCACTGCAAACTCGCTGGTGACTGAGGCGTCTTGTGACGGTCCGTGAGGGCCGTCGTGACAGTTGTTGGTATCTTAGGTTTTGTAAAGTTTAAGTCTCCTCTCAAATTATGATCATTGTCTCTTTTTAAAATATTTTTTGTGTAATAGTTGGGAGTTTATCTTTTGTTCATATGAAAGACAAAAAATAAAATAGAAAGATGTCTTTACCTTCTTAACATGTTTCAACTGCACTGCAGCCTTCATCAGAATTGTCAGGTGATTGCTGCCAGGTGACATTTATCAGCTGATTTTTGTAGGCGGGGCCAGCTCAGCAGATCTGTCGGATCCACCGAGCCGGCCCCGCCTCCCGCCGTCAGATGGTCTCTGGAGAATGTGGTCCCAGGTGTGGGAAAGCATAAAGGCCCCCTCATCTCGGTTCATGGTGTCTTTTCCCCGCTTCCTGATCTCTATGGCCTCCTTGATCCAGTGTTTGTGTCTGTTGCTCTCCGATCCAATAATCTTTGTGTTGTCCCAGTCCATGATGTGATTATTTCTTTTGCAGTGATCTGATATTGCTGATTTTAATGTTTCTTGTTCTGCCTTTTCTTTTTGTGATGTTGTGAGTCGTCCTTGTGTTTCCTTCTCACATTCCTTCTGGTGTTCTTTTTTTTCTTGTGGTGAATAATCTTCCAGTTTCTCCAATGTAGGTTTTGTTGCATGATCTGCATGATATTTCATATATTACATTGCATTTATTGTCTTGTTCTATTCTGTCCTTGGGGTGTACTAATAACTGTCTTAATTTTTTGTGTGGTTTGACTGCTGTGTTTATTTTGTATTTTTTCATGATCCTTTGAATTGGTTCTGTGATCCCTCGTGTGTATGGTATAGTTATGGTGTCCTTGTTTTTGATTTCGGCTTTTGTTCTGTGTCTTGTATCCTGTTTATTTTCTTTGTTTTTGACTTGCTGTTTCCCTTTGTTTATGGCCCATACTGGATATTGGCAGCGTATAAGTGTATGTTTTATGTGGTTTTCCTCCTCCTGTCTGTCTTCTTGTTCCGTGATGAAGGTGGCTCGTTCATATAATGTCCTGACGACTGATAGCTTGTGTGCTGTGGGGTGTTCCGATGTCCATAGTAGGTATTGATCTGTGTGGGTTGGTTTCCTGTAGACTGTGATTTTTATGCTGCCATCCTCGTTGTGGTGGATTTACATGTCCAGAAAGGCTATGGTGCCATTTTCCTCCTCTTCGTGTGTGAATTTTATATTCCCAGTGCTGTCCGTACTGTTCAGATGGTCAGTGAGTTCTTGTGTATGTCCTTTCCTTATTTTTTCCAGAATGTCGTCTACGTATCTCTTCCAGAGGGTGGGTTTGCATATTGTGGGTGCTGTGTTGATGGTTTTATTTTCCAGATCCTCCATAAAAAAGCTGCACATAATGGCTGATAGTGGGTCTCCCATTGCAAATCCTTGCAAAACACAGCAGTTCAAACCACACAAAAAATTAAGACAGTTGTTAGTACACCCCAAGGACAGAATAGAACAAGACAATAAATGCAATGTAATATATGAAATATCATGCAGATCATGCAACAAAACCTACATTGGAGAAACTGGAAGATTATTCACCACAAGAAAAAAAGAACACCAGAAGGAATGTGAGAAGGAAACACAAGGACGACTCACAAGTTCACAAAAAGAAAAGGCAGAACAAGAAACATTAAAATCAGCAATATCGGATCACTACAAAAGAAATAATCACATCATGGACTGGGACAACACAAAGATTATTGGATCGAAGAGCAACAGACACAAACGCTGGATCAAGGAGGCCATAGAGATCAGGAAGCGGGGAAAAGACACCATGAACCGAGATGAGGGGGCCTTTATGCTTTCCCACACCTGGGACCACATTCTCCAGAGACCATCTGACGGCGGGAGGCGGGGCCGGCTCGGCGGATCCGATAGATCTGCTGAGCTGGCCCCGCCTACGAAAATCAGCTAATAAATGTCACCTGGCAGCAATCAGCTGACTCTTCTGGCGAAGGCTGCAGTGCAGTTGAAACATGTTAAGAAGGTAAAGACATCTCCTTTCTATTTTATTTTTTGTCTTTCATATGAACAAAAGATAAATAATTAAAAGAAGACAAAATGAACCTATTTGACATATTAGTTGAGAGTTGATTATTAATTGCCCTGTACATGACTTATGCTGTCTTAAATTTAACTAAATCCATGAACTTTATGACATGCGACTTTAAAAACAACGAATTGGTATGGTCTCTATATCCTACATTATTTATTATCCTTATAGCTTTTTTTGTAATGTGCATATCGGCTGTAGGTTGGTCTTGTAGGTGTTTCCCCAGACTTCTACACAGTAGTTAAGATAAGCTAGAAACAATGAATTGTACAGTAAGACCAATGATTTATAGTCCAAGATGTGTCTTGTTTTCCCCAGTGTCCCTATACCTTTTGCCAGCTTGGCCCGAATGTGACTGATGTGAGGTTTCCAGCAGATTTTATTGTCTAGCGTCACCCCCAGAAGCTTATTTTCCTGTACGCTTTCTATTCTGGTATCATCTATAGTTACCATTATTTCATGATTTATTTTATAATTTCCAAACAACATAATCTTTGTTTTTTTTTTTCAGGTTTAGAGATAATTTATTTTTGTTGAACCACTGCGTTAACTTTTTCATTTCAGTTGTGACCACCTCTAAAACCTGCTGCAAATTCTCACCAGTGCAAAGGATATTTGTGTCATCCGCAAACAAAATAAATTTCAGAATTTTTGATACTTGGCATATGTCATTTATATACAAGATAAAGAGTTTGGGTCCCAAAACTGACCCCTGGGGCACACCACAAGTGATGTCCATGAAGGGTGATTTGTGCTCTCCAATTTGTACAAATTGTTGTCTTATGGCGGCACATGGGGAGTGCATAATTGTGTAACATCTTAGACAAGAACAAAGAGCAGAGGTTCCCTGGTGAGATAACAGGGAGGTGTGAAGGATGAATGCAATGTGACCTTTTGTGTGTTAGAAGCTTCTAGAGGAATGCCATGTTATTTAAGAGAAGAGTCTCTGCTGAGATGTCATTCTGTCTATGCTTCTTGTGTGAGATGTGTAATAAATCGTCTGAGCCAAATCCACCTCTTTATTTACACGCTCCACACTGGTGACCCAAGACGAATCATGGAACACGAAAGATCCCCAGAGCCAACCTCGATGGGAACCCCCAGCCACGCATGTGCTGTTGCAATCAAGCTACCGGATTTTTGGCAGCACAACCCGCGCTCCTGGTTCCACCTAGTTGAGGCGCAGTTCGCCCTCCGAGGGATATGGGTGGATGACACAAAGTTCCACTATGTGGTCGCAACGCTCAACGCCAGCACGGCTCAGCACGTAGAGAGCCTGCTCGATCAGCCACCAACCGACGACAAGTATGGCGCTCTGAAGGCTGCGCTCATCCAGCACTACACACTCTCGGATGGTGAGAGAGCAGAGAGACTCCTGACGGGGACCGGGTTGGGAGATGGGTCGGCCATAGACCTGATGGAGAAGATGCTGAGGTTAAAGGGCACAGACGACGACCATTTTATTTTTACCCACCTCTTCCTCCGGAACCTTCTGTCAGCGGCGAGAGAGATCCTGGCCAATTCGCCGTTGCTGGCCAAGCGGGACTATCGTGTGCTAGCCTGGGAAGCAAACCGGATCATCGTCGCCACCAGGGAGTCCACGACCATTGCAGCAGTGACGGAGCTCGGTGCGACGACCGGAGGAGGCAAGGAGCCACCGACGGCAGCAGCAGAGCCACCGACGGCAGCAGCAGCGGGGGCCAAGGAACGCGGGGGAGACACACTTTGTTTCTACCACCACCGCTTCGCAGAGAGGGCATGCAAATGTATACCACCGTGCCAATTCAAGCGACTCGGGAAACGCCAAGACCGGGGGTTGTTAGCAGCCGCGACTCTCGGGGAGGAGAACAAGCTGCTCTACTTGACGGACGCACGCTTGGGGAGGCATTTCCTCGTGGACACCGGCGCCCAGAAGAGTTTCATCCGGCCGACCTACGCTGACCGGCTGGCAGGATCTAGCGGCCCCGAGATGGCGGCAGCAAATGGCTCGGAGATTAAGACCTTTGGTGAGAGGACTCTACTCTTGTCTCTACACGGCCGTACATTTGAGTGGGCTTTTGTCATAGCAGCATAGAATTTCCATATACTGGGTGCTGATTTTCTGTGTGCACATGGTTTGTTGGTAGATGTCACTAACAGACGCCTAGTTAATGCACTGTCCTTTTGACTCTCTCCCCTGTACAGCTTGAGTGACCCGGCCAACAGCACAAGCCAACGTCATAGCTACATGTGGTAAGTTCCACACACTGCTCACTCAGTTCCCAGCACTCACTGTCCCGACGTTTTCGGCAGCCATCGCTAAACACGGGGTGGAGCATTTTATCACCACCACCGGGCCACCCGTTTTTGCAAGACCTCGGCGCTTGGACGCAGCTAAACTGGCCATAGCGCGCGAGGAGTTCGCCAATCTGGAGAGGCTGGGCATCATCAGGCGCTCAAACAGCCCATGGGCTTCCCCGCTACACATGGTCCCTAAAGCTGAGGGTTTGTGGCGACCTTGCGGGGATTTCCGCAGGTTGAACAATGCCACAGCGCACGACCGCTACCCAATTCCTCACATTCAGGATTTTTCCGTTCACCTTGCAGGAGCGCACGTTTTTTCTAAAATAGACCCGGTCCGCAGTTACCACCAAGTCCCAGTGCGCGCTGAGGACATACCCAAAACAGCGGTAATAACTCCGTTCGGTTTTTTCAAGTTTTTGCGCATGCCATTTGGGCTTAAAGGGGCTGCACAGACGTTCCAACGCATGATGGATGCAGTGCTGCACGATCTCCCTTTCGTGTTCGTCTACCTGGATGATATCTTAGTAGCCAGCGCGTCCGAAGATGAACACGAAACCCACCTCACGACGGTTTTCCGGAGGTTGGAAAAGCATGGGTTAATAATCAACCCAGCGAAATGTCAGTTCGGGGTGACGGGGATTGATTTTTTGGGGGCACCGCGTCTCTCCCGAAGGAGCGGTCCCGCTGCCTGACAAAGTGCGCGCAGTGGCAGATTTTCCCCAGCCGCAAACGGTCAGGGCGCTACAAGAATTTTTGGGAATGCTGAACTTTTATAACCGTTTCCTTCCCCTCGCAGCGCAGCTCATGCAACCACTGTACGCTGCGCTCAAAAAACAGAAACCCGCGGATAGGGTCGAATGGACCCCGGAGCGAGAGCAGGCGTTCTCGGAAGTCAAAGCAGCCCTGGCAAACGCCGCATTGCTGGCACATCCAGACCCAAAGGCCCGTATAGCGCTCACCACTGACGCTTCAGATGTGGCCATAGGGGCTGTCGTGGAGCAGCGCGTTGCCGGGGCTTGGCAGCCGCTCGCCTTTTTCAGCAGGACTTTGCGCGACAGTGAACGTAAATACAGCGCGTTCGACAGAGAGTTGCTGGCTCTCCACCTGGCCATTCGCCACTTCCAGTTCTGGCTGGAAGGGCGCAGTTTCACCGCGTTCGTTGACCACAAGCCACTAACATTCGTGATGGCCAAGGTTTCAGAGCCGTGGTCGGGCCGGCAGCAGAGACAGCTGGCCTCGATCTCAGAGTTTACTACCGATATTCAGCATGTGTCGGGCAAACTGAGTGTAGTGGTAGACTGCCTCTCGCGTGCCGTGGTGGCCCCGGTCTGCGTGGGGATAGATTACACAGCCATGGCCGTGGAGCAGGTTAGTGATGCGGACGTGCGTGCGCTCCAGTCTGGACTAACACGGTTAAGGTTGGAGAGCAGGGTGCTGCAGGATGGCATGCCCCCCCTAATCTGCAATGTCTCCATGGGGCGCCCACGTCCCGTGGTCCCGTCTGCGTAGCGCCGCCGCATGTTTGAATCAGTTCACTCTTTGGCGCACCCAGGAGTGCGCGCGTCGGTCAAAATGGTAGGAGAGAAATTTGTGTGGCCGAGCCTTCACAAACAAGTGAAAGAGTGGGCGTCAGCCTGTGTGGCGTACCAACAAGCCAAAGTACACAGACACACGAAGGCTCCCTTGGAGCCATTTCGCATTCTGGCTAAGCGGTTCGACCATGTCCACGTGGACCTCGTGAGCCCCCTCCCGCCATCACAGGGGTACACGCACCTCCTGACAATGGTGGACCGCACCACGCGCTGGCCAGAAGCGGTTCTGCTGGCGGCAACCACGGCCGAGGAGGTGGCGTGCGCGTTTTTAACAGCATGGGTGGCACGTTTTGGAGTCCCGTGGGACATTACATCCGACAGAGGCCCTCGATTTGTTTCCAAACTCTGGTCAACAATGGCCCGCAGCCTGGGTGTCACAGTTCACCGCACAACCACGTACAATCCACAGGCTAATGGGTTATGCGAACGTTTTCATAGATCATTGAAAGCGGCTCTCAGGGCTTCACTGACGGATGCAAATTGGGTAGACAAGCTACCGTGGGTTTTATTGGGGTTATGTTCCATGCCTAAAGAGGATCTGGAAGCTTCCCTGGCAGAACTCGTTTTTGCGCAACCACTCCGGCTGCCCAGGGAGTTTCTGCCAGATAATCCCGCGCCGGGCAGCTCCCCGTCTCAGCTGTTGCAGCGTAACATAGACACAAGCACGCTGCCGAGTCCTGCCCACTACAGTTTTCCGTGCGTTTTTGTGCCTAAAACTTTGAAAAACACGGAGTTCGTGTTTGTCAGACACGACGCCCACTGTCCTCCATTGCGCCCACCCTATGATGGACCGTTCAGAGTGCTGGAAACAGGGGATAAGCATTTTTTGCTAGATTTGGGGGGGTAGGAGGGAAAAGATTGGCATAGACAGACTCAAACCCGCTTTCGTGGTGGCGGGCGAGCAAGTGCTGTTGGGGAGGGCCCCTTGGCGTGGAAGACCCCCATGGGGAGCTCCCCAGAGAAAAGATTACCCAGAGCACCCACACAGACAGACAAAAAGTTTTCCCCCTCAAACATCAACCCCCCAGCATGACAGCTCCGCGGAGGCTGTGAATCCTGGTTACAGCAGATACGGGAGAAGACTGAAGCCCAAGCAGCATGTGGATTGATGTTTAATGGTTCTATCACAGCATATGGACTGTTATTCTATTGCTCTATCCAAGATGCGCGGGGGGGGGGGTGGTATGGCGGCACATGGGGAGAGCATAATTGTGTAACATCTTAGACAAGAACAAAAAGCAGAGGTTCCCTGGTGAGATAACAGGGAGGTGTGAAGGATGAATGCAGTGTGACCTTTTGTGTGTTAGAAGCTTCTAGAGGAATGCCATGTTATTAAAGAGAAGAGTCTTTGCTGAGATGTCATTCTGTCTATGCTTCTTGTGTGAGATGTGTAATAAATCGTCTGAGCCAAATCCGCCTCTTTATTTACACGCTCCACAGTCTGTTACTTAAATAACTTTCCACCCAACTCAGTCCGACCTTTCTTATCCCATACCTTTCCAGTTTCCTTAGTAGTATTCTGTGGTCAATGGTGTAAAAAGCTTTCTTTAAATCTATAAATACTCCTACAGCAACCTTTTTTTTTATCTATACAACTAGTAATTTCTTCTATAAGTTCGATCAGTGCCAAAGATGTAGATTTATCTGCTCTAAAACCATACTGGCTATCTGTAAGGAGGTTGTGTTTTTCAATGAAATCATCCAGTCTCTTAGTAAAGATTTTTTCAAGTATTTCGGAGAATTGTGAGAGTAAAGAGACTGGCCTGTAATTTGTGAAACAATGACTGTCTCCTGTTTTGTATAGAGGTATTACTTTTGCTATTTTCATTTTGTCTGGAAATGTACCAGTTTGAAATGACAGGTTACAGATGTGGGTGAGTGGCTTAACAATTCCTTCAATTACTTTTTTCACTATTGTCATGTCAATTTCATTCCAGTCTGTTGATTTTTTGTTCTTAAATTTACTCACAGTCTCGATAATTTCCTTTTCAGTAACTGCACCCAAAAAGATTGTGTTTGGATTTCTATCTTTTATTTCATTTACAGAACCACTGTTGTTTGTTTCTGTTGTCACTATTGATTTTGCTAATTCAGGACCAATGTTTACAAAAAATTTATTGAAACCACTGACCACATCCTCCATATTATTTATCATATTGCCATTTTCAATAAAATATTCTGGATAATTAGCATTTTTAGGTCGATTACTAATAATCCCATTGAGTACTTGCCATATTCCTCTTAAGTATTTTTATTATCCTCTAATATTCTGTTGTAGTTTTCTTTCTTACAGGTCCTCATTATAGTAGTAAGCTTATTTTTATATCTTTTATATTTGATCTCAGCCTCCACTGTTCTGCACTTAATGAATTGTTTATATAATGTATTCTTCTTTTTACATGCATTTATTAAACCCCTTGGTGACCCAAGGAATATTTTTGTTTTGTTGTCTGTCACTGTATTGTTTTATAGGACAGTTTTTTATTGTACAATGATTGAAATATTTGTAAAAAAATTATCATATGCTCTATTTATATCATTTTCATCATAAACTATCTTCCAATCTTGTATTAATAATTCCTTTTTCAGTAAATACATAGATTCTTCGGTTCTTATTCTTTTATATTTAATATTTTTGGTATACTTTTTCTTCCTATAATCACATTGATAGACAACAAAAATTGGCAGGTGGTCACTGATATCATTCAATAAAAGCCCACTCCTGATATTATTTTCCATAATGTTTGTGAATATGTTATCTATTAGTGTGGCACTGTGTGACGTGATTCTGCTAGGTCCGGTAATTGTTGGATGTAAGCCCATGCTGTACATTGTGTTGATAAATTCTTCTGTCAAACTATGTTGTTTTGAGTTCATCAGATCTATATTGAAATCCCCACAGATGAACATAACTTTATGAGTTAGTTTTGCAGACATTTTTTCCATCCAGTCCTTAAATAAGTCAATGTTTGATCCTGGTGTTCTATATCCACAGCTCACTACTACATTCTTCACATTGTCCAGACAGATTTCTATTGTAATACATTCAAATAAATCATCCACAGTTACTGACAGATTTTCAACAACCTTGTATTTCAAGCTCTTGTCAACATAAATTGCAACTCCTTATATTCTACGTCCTGTGGGTTGTGATCCGTATATTCAAAAACTTTCAGTTCCTGTTGTTCCTGTTTGTTGATCTTTTGTTTCATGTTGTTAAATGTCTTGTAGCAGATGAGTAGAATCCTTCAGTGTTCTACAATTGTCTCTTGTTGCTGTGACTCCAGTTCATAATATTCATTGATATTTGTCCAGTTCCATAATATTTCAGATGTTAATGACCTTGACTTCTGCAGGTGATCCATTTAATTTGATGTATATTTTACAGTTTGATGTCCAGGTGTTTTGAATCTTTTTCTGCTTTCTCAGGTATCTTGCTTTTCTGGCTGTTTCTGCATTTTCTTTTGTAAGATGGTCGTTTACGTAAATGTTGGTTCCTTTCAGTTTCCTACCTTGTTTTAGCAGCGCAGTCTTGTGTTTTCTATTCACAAACCTCATGATCACAGCCGGTTTGTCACTGTTTTTCCTGGGCAGAGGGTGGCAGGTCTCAATGGTGTTACAGTCCAGCTGGATTCCTTTGGACTGCATGAAGGCCGCCACTTGTTGCTCCGTGGATTCATCTTCCAGCGCATTGAGCCTCCCTCCGCTGTCTGCGGCCACCGCCCGAGCGTACGATCGGGGTTTAATGTAGAGCCCTGTGATGATCACTTTGTTCATCCGGGTGTTCTGCTCCAGGTCTGACACCCTGCTCTCCAGATACGCCAGCCTCTTGTCCTTCTCGGCGTTCTGGATCCGCAGCACTTTCACCTCCTCAAGCAGGCCAAGAATGTTTTTTTTGCTGCAGCTTAACAGCAGAAATCTCTTCAGCCAAGAAGTCAAGCGATCTTTTAATATCGTCCACCTCCTCAGTCTGCTGAGCTTTCTTGGGACCCATGATCCCGGACGATGTATGTTGATTCAGGCTCTGTGATCGTAGATCATAGAAAAGAAAACACGTGGGAGAAGTCCCTTTGTTCTCCTGGAGTGTGAGGGGACTGATGAATTGCTTCACCAGCCACTACAATATTCAGTTATGAGACTGGCAATTTCTCTCTTTTTTCGCACAAGCAGGCGCACCGTTTTTATTCTCCAGTGACAGTGACAAATCAACAGCTAAAAACGCTAGCCTAAACTGAGTTTTAAAGGAAGATAGCAAAAAATGAACTGGGAGCCTTTATCTGTGCGTCCTCACCTGTAGGATGATGTATCAGTCTGTGGAGCCGGTTCATCTCTGTGCGTGGTGCGCGCTTGGCGCCGTGACCACATAACTGGCAGCTGCGTTGTCCTCATAATTCTGTGATGTGCATGCGGGGCTTCTGTGTGTGGGAGGTCTGCTGTCCAGAGTTTAGTCAGAGTCCAGGAGCTCAGTGGGAATCAACGCAGTCGGCGTCGATGATTGTCCCGGTTCAGGCTGCTTCTTTCGTTCGCTGGTGTCGCTGTGCATGGTGCTTTTTGGTCCCAGCACTGCACTTCGGAGCGCACGCTCCGGTGAGGGTGAAGAGGTTGCAGGCGTTCTCTGGTCCTCTGTGTCCATAGCGCGGTGAGAGGGCGCAGACGGTCATTCTCCCTCGTCAGGTCACCAGTGTGGAGGTAAAAGATCAGGTGAGGGTCGCACCCTGACACGTGCTGGGGCTTTCCCGGTCGGGGTCATCTCCGGGGTGTTGGCCTCATGTTCCATTCTTCGTCAAGGGTCACCAGTGTGGAGGAACAAATAAGTTCAGGCGAGATGCGACGAGCTGGAAGGTTTCAGAGTTTTGTTTCCTCCATCATGAGACACACATTGTAGCTCTGAGAGCTACAGTGCTGTGTGTGTCGTGTGTGTGTGCATGTGTGTGTGTGTGTGTGTGTGTGTGTGGGTGTGTGTGTGTGTGTGTGCATCTCTTCTGTGTATAGTAAGCTCCTTTATACAGACAAGAGAAAATGCATGGCACATTTGCATATTAATATACATATCAGTCAATACATATCAATCACGTGATTAACTGGCGCTCAGACTTCCTCTCCTTAATCCAGGGATGTATAACAATAGTCATTGTTCTGATTGTCTCCTAGGGGCTCTCTGTCCGTATGCAAATTGTTCTGCTTCCTGCTGCCATTAAGTCAGCCGTGCCGATTTTTTGTTTGTTTTCATTTCACTTAAAGACTTACCATTTGAAGACACACTCATGAAGCACAAGACTAAAAGGAAAATCCACTTGTCAGCATCCATCGTCAGCATGTCACACAATGGAAGCAGCAAAGCACAGAAGCTGAATTTACTTCTCTAACTGATACTGAGCACAGTCGAAGGTCAGCAGCACTGAAATGACTCTCTTCTAGACCACTTCCTGTTGAAAGCTTGCTGATGTTTCCGGAGCAAGGGGCGTTAAAACTACTTCAAAAACATGTGACAAAATTGACAGATAAAGGTAACTAAATGTGTGCACTCCAAATAGGGAACTCAATTACCATCTAACTGCCAACCAAATTAAACATATGTTTAACAAAAATGTGTTTCTCTATTTTATACAAAAGTGTGCTATAAAGTAAATGAAAAGTTACCACTATTTATTCCTGGTGTGTGGCTGGTGGGACAGCATCACAATGGCATTCTATATACCTAGCTTACTTATATGATTACAATAAATACTATTAACAATTGTTTGAGTATCCTACTGTTATCGCAATGCTGCAGCTGCTGTCAAAGCGATCATTATCTACAGAATATGCAACTCTGTTTGCCAGGAAAATGTTAGCCATGTCATATGTAGTTATATAATATATTGTAGACGCTGGGATAATCATCTCAGACTGGATGCAGAGAGTAAACAGATGAGGACAATAGCTATTGAGATGGGAGAGATTATGGTGATGTAGCAGGAAGGAGTAGCGGGTCAGTGGGGGGAGAATGGTTGAATGTACTGTGATGCAAGATTTTATGCAGATGGGAGATGGAGGGATGATATAAAAGGAGAGACCCTGGTGTATTGTGCTGAGGCTTTTCTGAGTATGACTGATGTGAGAGTGAATAAAGTCGTCTGCTGTGCAAGTCTGGTTTCTTATTGCACTCTCCACAATATATAAGCAAACAAGGACGTAAGCCCCACCCCTGAAACTTTGCGGAAAGTGAATTGGGCCCATTATATAGAATGGTCTAGTTTGAGGCCAGCTTAGCTTTTTTGTTTTGTTTTTTTTGTCTACCTCTGCTGTGAGTATCCAAGTGCCTCAGTGATTTAAAGGTCAATGTTCTCTCCAGTTTATTGTGAACCACTTGGGCACCTGCTGCACATGCATCTTCCAAGGTGACAACAGCCATCGCTTTCTGTTCTACTTTGGAAATTGTTTTGTTCAGTTGTGGCTAGAACCTAGCCACCCAAGCTTCCCCTTCACATCAGGCTGCTTGCAGTGCAGTTAATTCCTCGGCCAGACCCCCAAAAGGCAGCAGACTGTGGCACGGGCAGGAGCGGGAGCTCGGGGGCTGTGTGGTGGCTGTGGCTCTCCCCGTCACCGGGCAGGCACGTTCACTTGCCCCACCAGAGGAAAGAAGTGCTACAACTGTGGCCGTGCTAATCACTGGGCCAGGGACTGCACCACCACCAATAAACCAACAGCTTCGGAGCTCGAAAGCAGGACGTCAGTGTGTGTGGCAGGCACAAAGAAGTGTCCGTTAAAGTGGTACGTCTTGCAGCTTGATGGGATTGATGTGCCGCTTATGGTGGACTCGGGCACTGGTTAATCCATATTGAGCATGGCCACATGAGAAACTTGAAAAATTACCAACTTAAGGTACACTGTATCTGAATGGAAGAACACACGATGAATGTGTTATTAATTGCGATTAACCCAAAGTTCCAAAAGATTAACTGAGATTAGACATTTTAATCATCTAACACCATTTATATATACTGTATATTTTTTTCTGGAAAAAAAATAAGAAGGCACTACTGCAAAATCATTAGCATCTCTACATGTATGTGAGCCACACATACATGTGAATTCCTTGAATTCAGACACAAGGACACCTCAGTCTACTTAAGGAGGAACTAATTTGGTGATCATCTAAGCATGGTGAGATGCAAGCTATGAATAAAAGTCAGAGTTATTCCACAAATACAGATTTCTGAGTTCTTCCCAAGTTAAAACTTAAGTATTGTGGTGTTTAAGAAACATGTGTTTTGTCTTAATAAGGGGAGACATGAGCCATGTTGTACCGAGCAAAGAACTGAGTTTTATTAAGATTTACACAGAATATACATACCGGTTGTAGCCCGCCTGACGTCACTACGTCGACTGTCTGGCATCGGCTACGGCAAGTCCCAAGGGCCAGATATCTATAAGATAAGCCTTTATTATTAGTCCCACAGCGGGGAAATTCCAGGATTGCAACAGCACAGGGATAGCAACACTCAGAGCAACAATCAGAAGGCAAGAAAAAACAAGCAAGCAAGAGCAGCTAATATACATATGTACATATTACTATAAAATATATATATACACACACACACACACAGACACACAGTGCAGAGCATTGTAGCTGGATGGAATAAATATATGAATATATGAACACACAGTGCAGAGCATTGTAGCTAGATGGAATAAATATGTAAATATATAAACACCCACAGTATGGAGCATTGCAGCTAGATGGAATAAATATGCAAGTATATAAACACACACAGTGCGGAGCAATGTAGCTAGATGGAATAATATGTAGATATATAAAAACACAGTGCGGAGCATTGTAGCTAGATGGAATAAATATGTAAATATATAAACACCCACAGTATGGAGCATTGCAGCTAGGTGGAATAAATATGCAAGTATATAAACACACACAGTGCGGAGCAATGTAGCTAGATGGAATAATATGTAGATATATAAAAACACAGTGCGGAGCATTGTAGCTAGATGGAATAAATATATAGATATATAAATATAAACACACCCAGTGCAGAGCATTGTAGCTAGATGGAATAAATATGTAAATATATAAACACACACAGTGCAGAGCATTGTTGCTAGGTGGGATGAAACAGCATAACCGTCTATTTAGTTATCCTACATGGTATGATTATGTGCCCATACATATTCTCACCCTCCATAGCGACCGGTATGTTCCTAGTTGTATGCCGGAGAGGACCATTGTGTAAGTCTATTGCATCTTTTGCATTCAAAAAAAAAAAAAAAAAAAAAAAAAAAAAAATGTCCTATGGCCTATGTCACATTCTCCCCCTTTACAAAATATGAAAGGCACCATAGAAAACAGACACCCCCCCCCCCATTAAGGTTAGCATGAGAGAACCCTACAGAACACATGAAATACATACACTGTACTTTTTCACTTTTTTATTTTATTTTATTTTATTTTATTATTTTTTTTACATAGAACAACAGGCCTAGTAAGCCAAATGGGCACCTGGGTAGACTGCCAGGGTACCCTCCCATGTTGGGGCGATTTATTCTGCCGCCCATGCTCAACACGTTTCAGCTAAGGCTACTTCTACAACAAAGTCTTCGAGGTGTCTGGGCCTCTGACGTGTCCTAGCCAAGCCCCTCACCAGAGGAGGTCCTGCCGCAGGCTCCGTTGGCCACACCTGAGAGTCCCCAACACCCTCATCAGATAAGTCCCAACCCTTATCAGTCCAGTCCACCACAGCTATCAGACCCTGGGCTGGCAACGATTTCCTGAGCTGGCTGGAATGCCACCGTGACCCCTCCAAGAGCTTGAATGTGTCATGGCCCAGCCACCTCACAATCTGTAGGGGCCCTGTCCAGAAAGGCTGCAGTTTATGCGTGCGGTTGGGATGCTTAATCCAGACCTGGTCCCATACATCGAGTCCATGGGCCTTCGCCCTGTGCTTCCTCTTGAAACGTTTCATTTTCTGCTGCTGGGTGACGACCTGGTCTCGTGGGGGGTTTGTGTCCCCTTAAGGGGAGGTTGTGGGGGGTCTTAACCGGTTCAGAGACAGATGGAATTCACACCTCAGCATGAGGTTCACCGGGGAGCACCCTGTCGTGGCGTGGGCCATTGCCCTGTAGTGGAGGAGCATGTTCTGGAGGGCATCAGGGAACGTGAAGCCATCCGCCAAATGGGCTTTCACGCTGTTTTTCAAAGTCCTGTTGAAACGTTCCATGCCCCAATTGGCTTGGGGGTGGTAGAACACACTTCTGATGTGCTCCATGCCCCTATCACCCAAAAACTCTTCAAACCCCCCAGAGGTGAACTGTGGGCCATTGTTTGTTGTGATGGCATCCGGGACCCCCCATCTAGCGAACAGCAACGAGAGGAAACCCGTGACCACATCTGTCATGACTGAGTTAGTGGGTAACACCTCCGGCCATTTGGAGAACAGATCGTAGACCACTAGCAAAAAACGGCTGGTTGGGGGTGTCGCATGTAGTTCACCACAAATGTCCAATTGGATGTGCTTCCAAGGTCCTTCTGGGTACAATAATGGTCGCAGGGTGGGGGTGGGCCCGCCAGTCTTTCTACTCTCCATGGAACACAGTTCTTAACCATAGTTTCAATGTCCTTATCAATGCCAGGCCACCAAATTGAATCCCTGCAATGCTGCTGCACCCTCACCACACCCAGGTGGCCCTCGTGGAGCATTGCCATAACTCGCGATCTCAGAGACACCGGAATTAATGCATGGTGCCCCCTTGCTACACGCACACCATATCCAGCAACTCAATTCATTTCTGAACCGGTGAAAAGGCACCAGATCGCCCTGTACTTTTGTGGGCCAACCCTCCGTGATGACCGAGCACAGTTGTGACAACGTGGGGTCCCGTTCCAACTCCACCTAGAGCTCCTGGAGGGACACCATGTCCCGGAGGGGCCCATGCAGCACGTTGACCACATCCGCCTCCATGGGGTTATCATCATCCGGTTGTGTGGTGTTGGCCATGGCATGGGACAGGAGATCCGCCACTACATTCTCTTTTCCAGGGGTGAACTGGGTAGTGAAATTGTAGGCCCACAACCGCTCAGTCTACCTGTGGATCGTAGGGGCCTGTGTCCCAAGCCCATCAATTCCAGCAGTGTCGTCCGTGCCCAGTGGTCCATTCGCGGGGTGAAATGGCATCCGTAGCGGTATATATGCCACCATTCGCACGCCCAGACACAAGTGAGCGCCTCTCTCACACACCTATAGCATATTTCTGTTCAGCCACCGAAAGAGACCACAACGCGAACGCCACTGGGTGTTTGGTACTGTTTTGCACTTGAGACATAACCGCCCCCATCACCAAACCAGATGCATCACAAGTCACAAAAGTCGGCCACTTTGGATCAAAGTGGGCCAACACTGGAGGGGAGGGGAGTTGGGTCTTCAGCCTAGCGACCGCTGCTGAGCAGGCCAGGGTCCATTGCCATGGTTCCTGCTTGAGAAGGGCTTGGAGTGGTTCGATAGTCTCTGAATAATGGGGAATGAAACGCCCGTAGAAGTTCACCATGCCCAGGAACAAGGAGATTTGGCCGGGTGTCGTGGGGTTGGGGAGACACAGCACCGCTTCCATGTTTGAGTGCAGAGGGCTTGGGCCCTCGGCCGCCAGTCGGAATCCACAAACTCAGTGGAATCCCCCACAAAGATGCACTTTTCCCCATTCAACATGACTCTGTGCTCCAGCAGCACCTCCATCACTCGTCTCAAACTACTGTCATGTTCCTCCCGCGACGCGCCGTGGACCACAATGTCGTCCAGGTACACCACTACACCCCTGAGGCCAGCGAGAATTGTAGACATAATTTTCTGAAAATAACTTGGTGCTGAGCTCAGACCAAAAGGCATGCGAGTGTACTTGAAAACGCCCATGTGTGTCATGAACGCCGTCAGGTCTCGGCTGGCTGGGTGGAGGGGCACCTGCGGAGATCCAGCTTCGTGAACACCCTTGAGCCGCTGAACATTGCGGTGAGTTCCTCCATCGTGGGGAGTGGGTATTTGTCCAGGATGATCACTTTGTTAACCATCCTGAGGTCAATGCGCAGCCGAATGCCGCCCGTCTTCTTCTTTTCCACCACGATGTTTGATAGCCACGACGAGGCATCCACTTTCTCGATGATGCCGGCTTTAAGCAGTTTATTCAGTTTCGCTGTGACGTCGTCCCGCAGGGTGAGGGGGATCCACCATAATGGTTGGATCTTGGGTGTCATGCCTGGGTCAATGAGTGGGCAGTGGTTAAATGCTTTAATACATCCCAGGCCCATGACCAACGCCGGCCAGCGGGCATGCCACTCGGGGGGCACCGTAAGCGCCGTTGAGCTCACTGGGTCTGTGATGGAGAATCCTAACTTGCCCAGCAGATCAATTCGCAACAAGCTGGCCCCTGGTGTGAAACCTGGAAGTTAAATGCGGGAATAGTCCTTGACCCACATGCTACCGAGAAGCTGGCTGTGCCCACCATGCCAATTTTAGTGTGACCGTACCCAAACATTTTCACTGCCCCTGCTTTAATGGTTTTACCTGGGAAAAGTCTTTTCAATGTGGCCATGCTCATTTTCAGATGTACCTGGATGCATATTTACTGTCTGTTCTGGGATGAACTTTCTTTTGAATACACGGCTATATTTTGATTTGGACTGATGGGGATAAGGCGGCAGAATAATCCGCCTGGCTGTGTAGGGGGCACTGGTAGTCTGCCCAGCCCCCCTGCCTTGGTTGTGTGATTGTATAGGTTCTTAATTTTTTTGTGTACATACTGTTTTTCCCCTGTTAGAGTGTGAGTCGGGTGCTAAATGGACACTCTAAAGGGCTGTTTTGAAGCCACCGCCTGGAAGCAGCTCTGCGACCCACATGGTGAGGACATCGATGGCCTCATTCACACCTTCACGGGCTACCTCAGCTTCTGTGTCGACAAATCCGTTCCCACCAAGACCATACGGTGTTGCTCAAACAACAAACCCTGGATCAACCCTGAGATAAAAACACTTCTGAGAGAGAAGAAGAGGATCTTCAGGTCGGGGAACAGGGAGATGCTGAAGTCCGTTCAGAGGGAGCTGAGGAGAAAGATCAGAGAAGGCAAGGACAGCTTCAGGAAGAAGATGGAGGACAAGCTGCAACAGAGCAACATCAGCGGGGTCTGGAGAAACCTCAGAACCATCTCTGGGCTCCAGAATACCTCCCCCCAGGCCACGGGGGGCAGGGAGTGGGCGAACAACCTGAATCTGTTTTTCAATAGGTTTGACCAACCGCCCTCCCCCCTGACTGCACAACAACCACTGTTGCCTCTAAAGAAATCAAGTCCTGCTGCCCACTCCCCACTCCACCAACACCCCGCCACTTCCAACACACAGCCCCCCATCCTGACCCTGACCAGGACCCAGGTGAGGACGGAGCTGAGGAAGATCAAGGCGAGGAAAGCATTGGGACCGTACGGCATCAGCGCAAAGCTCCTCAAGTCCTGTGCAGACCAGCTGTGTGGGATTGTGAAGTACATCTTCAACCTGAGCCTGAAGCTGGGGAGGGTACCACAGCTGTGGAAAACATCTTGTGTGGTACCTGTACCAAAAACTTCCCACCCCAAAGACCTGAACAGCTACAGACCGGTAGCCTTGACGTCCCACTTGATGAAGACCCTGGAGAGACTGCTCCTTGCTCACCTCCGCCCCCTGGTGGAACCAGCGATGGATCCACTCCAGTTCGCCTACCAGCATGGCATTGGGGTGGAGGATGCAGTGATCTTCCTCCTTCACCATTCTCTGTCCCACCTAGAGAAGCCCTGGAATGCGGTGAGGATCATGTTCTTTGACTTCTCCAGTGCTTTCAACACCATCCAACCGATGACCCTGAAGGACAAGCTGCTGCGCGCAGGGGTGGACCAGCACCTGTCATCATGGATCCTGGACTACCTCACGAACTGGCCTCAGTTTGTGAGAACCCAGGACTGTGTGTCCGACAAGATCATCGGTAGCACGGGGGCCCCCCAGGGAACGGTGCTGGCTCCCTTCCTGTTCACTCTTTATACTGCGGACTTCTCACACAACACAACACATTGCCATCTACAGAAGTTCTCTGATGACTCTGCGATCGTTGGCCTCATCTCCAATGGAGATGAAGCTGAGTACAGAGGGCTTATCCAGGACTTCGTGGACTGGTGCCATCGGAACTGCCTCCAGATCAACGCGAGGAAAACTAAGGAGCTGGTGGTGGACTGCCGCAGGCATGGGCAACCCCTCACAGCACCAGTAAATATACAGGGAACAGACATCGAGATGGTGACATCCTATAAGTACCTGGGTGTTCATCTGAAAAATAAACTAGACTGGTCACACAATACTGACGCACTCTACAAGAAGGGACAGCGCAGGCTGATCCTACTGAGGAGACTCAGGTCTTTTGGTGTACAAGGGGTGCTGCTGAAGACATTCTATGACACAGTGGTGGCATCAGCCATCACTTTTGGAGTGGTCTGCTGGGGCAGTGGCATTACTGCAGCCGATAGGAAGAGACTGAACAAACTGATCAAGAAAGCTAGCTCTGTCCTGGGGCAGCGCCTTGATCCGATGGAGGAGATAGGAGAGAGAAGGACGGTGGCTAAACTGTCATCTCTGCTGGAGTCCGAGTTCCACCCTATGCAGGACATACTGAATGCACTGAGGAGCTCATTTAGCAGCAGACTACATCATCCCAGGTGCACAACCGAGAGGTTTCGTAGGTCCTTCCTACCAACGGCTGTCAGACTGTACAACCTAAGAAGGGCTGCTCGCAGAGATAGCAAAAAGACATAACAAACTAATAGTTTTTTGAATGCAAAAGATGCAATAGACTTACACAATGGTCCCCTCCGGCATACAACTAGGAAAATACCGGTCGCTATGGAGGGTGAGAATATGTATGGGCACATAATCATACCATGTAGGATAACTAAGTAGACGGTTATGCTGTTTCATCCCATCTAGCAACAATGCTCTGCACTGTGTGTGTTTATATATTTACATATTTATTCCATCTAGCTACAATGCTCCGCACTGTGTGTCTGTGTGTGTGTATATATATATTTTATAGTAATATGTACATATGTATATTAGCTGCTCTTGCTTGCTTTTTTTCTTGCCTTCTGATTGTTGCTCTGAGTGTTGCTATCCCTGTGCTGTTGCAATCCTGGAATTTCCCCGTTGTTGGACTAATAAAAGCTTATCTTATCTTATCTTAAATTTGGGTGGGTCAATCTGTGTGCCTGCAATTTTTTTAAAGGGGGGGAAATGTTACGTATGACAAATAGTGGAAAGATGGCGGCCCGGGAATAACCAGGGAATAGAAGGGGTTGGCGGCCCACCTTTCCGGTGGTGACACCCACCAGGGTATAAAGGCCTCGGCTGGAAGGGGCACATCCTCTTTCGCTGTCGACGTCTGGATCAGGAGCACTGTAGTCCACTGCTGTTCATTTGTGACTTCTGTAATAAACACTGTAAACTGCCTTCTGCCCTGCTTCTCATTTTGTTAATTGTGGACACAACAGTAGCCCCCCTCCAAACTGGTGCTGAGAACCTCCAACAGGTCCTGTCCAGGAACAGACCAAAAGGACTTATAAAACTCTGCAGGAAGTCTGTCAGTCATTGAGGCTCTACCATTTTGCAAGTTGATCAGGGCAGAGTACAGTTCAGATAAACAGAGCTGAGCTTCCAGCCTTTCACTGGTGTCTGCAATGACCTGAGGAAGTCCATCAAAGAAAGATTTACGGTCCTCAGGATATTCCAACAGTTCATTTGTATACAAATCTTCATAAAACTTGGCAGCATATTCCCTAATTTTGGAAGGATCAGAAACCGACCCTCCACTGCTGGATCTTAGGAAGTGAATAATTTTCCTCTGTCCATTCCTTTCCTCCATCACAAAGAAAAACAGCAACAGGACAGCAACTGGGAAACATCAAGGAAGCGAGACCTGACCAGAGCCCCCTGTGCTGTAATGCCCAGCAGGTTGGCTAGAGCTAGCCTTTTGGATTTTATGGCTTCTAAGTGTCCCTGATTTCCTGTGGCCTCCACCAGACCCTGCAGAGCAACCACTTCAATCTCTAGATCTTTTAAAGACCTGGTGATGCTCCGTATGACACCGCGAGTATACTGTTGGCAGAGCTGTTTGAACTGGCTTTTACCAAAAGTCCCACCACTGTTGCATGCAGTTAAAATCTTGTTTTTGCTGCCTGTGGTTTAGCCAAAAGCGTTCAAAAGCAGACCTAAAACTTCTGTCTTGCAGTAGTGCAGTGTTAAAGTGCCAATAAGCACTGCTCAATTTGACATATTTAATAGAAATGGGGCAAAAAAAACAAACTGTAATCAGTGAAGCTGACAGGACTGATAAAGCGACTCTTAAAGATATTAAAATGATGCTTAAAACACTTAAAATGATCCAATCTAGCCAGAGATTAAAAAAAAAAAAAATTGTCATTGGAGTGACAGCAGGTGTATTGTCTATGATTTCTGTTCAACCCGCTCCACACATTCAAGAGATCATGTGCTTCTATCAGCTGTTTTATTCGATGTGAGGAGGCCTTATGGGGTTCCTGATGGTTTCTGTCCAATTGTGGACACTCAGTGCAGTTAAAATTACCCCCACAAATAAAAATAGCAGATTGGACACTTAGCAATGATGATACAGAGTGAGGTACGTGGCGGTAATGCACCTGTAAGCTGGTTGCCAACCACCAATCAAATCTAAAAGAAGAAGAACACTCGTCATTGTTACACTTCCTAATCGTGTCACATAAAGTGTCAAACACATCAGTCTCTCAACAGCATTGCATGGGGCATAAACATTTAGCAAAGTAATGCTGATATTTTCGTACTGAACACTAAGTTTCTGTAGACAGCCTTTAATGGTTTCTTCCACCTCATAGGCATGTGGAAGAAAACCTCTAGAAAACAATTACCCCAACACCTCCACTACAGTGTGACTCATGGCTCAGCAGGACTTTCCCTGGCCATACTGTCCTCCACTGGAATCATTCACCCACTCACTGTGTGTTTCTTGGATTAATAAGACTAGTGCATACCCTTGCATGCCCCTAGAAAGCAGGAGTAAGCAAACCTTTCTGTATGCCCGTAGAAAGTTACTGTTACCATGGCAACAGTAACCATGGTGAAACCTGCCTTTGATCTTTGATGTCACCACTCGTTCAGTGATGCCTGCCTTTGATCTATGACATCACCACTTGTTCAGTGATGTCTATCTTTGATCTTTGATGATATCAAAGAGAGTCCTATGATCTTTGATGGTGTCATAGCAAGTCCTATGATGCCTGCCTTTGAGCTTTTGATGATGTCATAGTGAGTTCTAAAAGCCAGTTTAGAAAGCTTGGGATCAGTCTTCCAAGGTCTCCGCCTTTGACCGCCACCTAATCCACATAGCACCGGACCCCCATGATCCCTCCTGCAGGTGGTGAGCCCACTGGAGGGCGGACCCATGTAACTCCTTCGGGCTGAGCCCGGCCGGGTCCCATGGGTGGAAACCCAGCCACCAGACGCTAGCCTTCGAGCCCCTCCCCCAGGCCTGGCTCCAGGGTGGGGCCCCGGTAACCCCATACCGGGCGGGGTAAACTGAATCCTTGATATACAATTTATCATGAGAGTCTGTTGGATCGTTCTTAGTCCGGTCCTTCACCCAGGACCAGTTTGTCTTGGGAGACCCTATCAGAGGCAAATTGCCCCGGACAACATAGCTCCTGGGATCACTGGGACACACAAACCCCCCCACCACGATAAGGTGACGATCCATGAGGGGGATCCAACTTTAGAGGGATCACACTCCTCAGCCTCCCTGGGAAGGTCTATGCCAAGGTACTGGAGAGGAGAGTCCGGCCGTTGATCGAACCTTGGATTCAGGAGGAGCAATGTGGTTTTCGTCCTGGCCGTGGCACATCGGACCAGCTCTTTACCCTCTCGAGAATTCTTGAGGGTTCGTGGGAGTTTGCCCAACCAGTTTACATGTGTTTTGTGGACTTGGAGAAGGCATTTGACCGCGTCCCTCGTGGATTTTTGTGGGGGGTGCTTCGGGAGTATGGGGTATTGGGCTTGTTGTTACGAGCTATTCGGTCTCTGTACGACCGTTGTGAGAGTTTGGTTCGTATTGCCAACACTCGGTCGGAGTCATTCCCAGTGAGAGTTGGACTCCGCCAGGGCTGCCCTTTGTCACCGATCCTGTTCATAATTTTTATGGACAGGATTTCTAGGCACAGCCAGGGAATGGAGGGTGTCATGCTTGGTGACCACAGGATCTCATCTCTGTTGTTTGCAGATGATGTTGTCCTGTTGACTTCATCCAGCAATAACCTACAGCTCTTGCTGGGACGGTTTGCCGCTGAGTGTGATGCGACTGGGATGAGAATCAGCACCTCCAAGTCCGAGTCCATGGTCCTCAGCCGGAAAAAAAGGTGGATTGTCCTCTCCGGGTTGGGGACAGGCTCCTGCCCCAAGTGGAGGAGTTTAAGTATCTTGGGGTCTTGTTCACGAGTGAGGGGAAAATGGAGCAAGAGATTGACAGACGGATTTGAGCAGCATCTGCAGTGATGCGGACGTTGTACCGGTCTGTTGTGGTGAAGAGGGAGCTTAGTTCTAAGGCAAAGCTGTCGATTTACCAGTCAATCTACGTTCCTACTCTCACCTATGGTCATGAGCTTTGGGTAATGACCGAAAGAACGAGATTGCGGATACAAGCGGCTGAAATGAGCTTTCTCTGTAGGATTGCTGGACTCACCCTCAGAGATAGGGTGAGGAGCTCAGTTGTCCGGGAGAGGCTCAGAGTCGAACCGCTGCTCCTCCACATTGAAAGGAGTCAATTGAGGTGGTATGGGCATCTGATTAGGATGCCTCCTGGATGCCTCCCACTTGAGGTGTTTCAGGCACGTCCCACTGGGAGGAGACCCCGGGGCAGACCCAGGATTCGGTGGAGAGACTATGTCTCCCAGCTGGTCTGGGAAAGCCTTGGTATCCCTTCTGAAGAGCTGGAGCAGGTGGCTGGGGAGAGGGAAGTCTGGGCTTCTCTGCTTGAACTGCTGCCTCCGCGACCCGGACCTCCGGAAAAGCGGTAGAAGATGGATGGATGGATGGATGGATGACTACTCAGAGTTGGGACCAGGAAGCCGAGTCACAGTCTTACACACCTCTCTGCAGCTCCTCTTCATCCGCCACCCCTCAACTTAGCCCCTGTCTTCCCCATCAGAGAATCGTTGTCTGCTCCCTCCAAAGTAAATAAAAATATAATGCATAAGCATCCCAAAGTGATTAAGCAAAATATTGGTAAAACTCAAATTAAACATAAAGCCTCTAAATTGAATGAATTGGCTTCTGTTCCTCCTCATAATTTAAAAATTAAATGTGGTTTATTAAATATTAGGTCTCTAACTCCCAAGTCTCTGTTAGTCCATGATCTGTTAATTGATCATCAGATTGATTTAATTTCCCTTACAGAGACTTGGTTAGGGCAAGAGGATTATGTTGGTTAAATGAATCAACTCCCTCTGGTTATTTAAACTGTCAAAATCCGAGAAGTTCTGGTCGTGGAGGAGGAGTAGCAACAATTTACCATTCCAAATTACTAGTTAATGTAAAGCAAAAAAACATGTTATAATTCCTTTGAGGGTCTGGTCCTCAGTATTGGGCACTTTAGCAATTTTAGGTTAAACCCAATTTTATTTGCCATAGTTTATCTTCCCCCATCAACCTACTCAGAATTTTTATCCGAATTTGCTGATTTCTTAGCTGATTTATTGCTGAAATCTGATAGAATAATTATAGTAGGGGACTTTAATATACATGTGGATGTAGATAGTGACTGCCTTAATGTGGCATTTAATTCAATATTAGACTTGATTGGGTTTTCTCAGAAAGTAGGAAATTCTACTCATTACCTCCACCATACATTGGACATTGTTCTGACATATGGCAGGGAGAAGATATCACCCTGCTGAATGTATATGCACCACCGGGGGCTAAATGGAAATTTTATAAAAATGTATTTGACCTAATGATAACTAAAGCCCAAGGTTTAGTGATATGTGGTGGAGACTTCAGTCTAAGACTGAATCCATACTGGGATGCAACAGGTAATTCTTCACATCAAAATAACACCCAAAATAAGAATACTCGGATGCTACTAAAAGAAATGGGAATCTGTAACGTATGGAGGGAATTCAACCCCAATGTAAAAGATTATACTTTTTATTCAACGCCACATTCATCTTACTCAAGGATTGATTACTTTTTTATGTTTAATAGAGACATTGGAAGAGTAAAAACATGTAAAATAGGACTGATGGATCTCTCCGACCACAGTCCGATCTATATGGACTTAAACATCCAAAAATACACAAATAATACATTTTCCTGGAGGTTGAATTCAAGTGTCCTGAAAGGACCACTGAAAGATGAATTGGAATCAGATATTCTCAGATATTTGGAAGAAAACGATAATGGAGAAGTATCTCCTTTAATACTGTGGGATGCGTGCAAAGCTGTAATAAGGGGAAAAATTATTGCAAAACTGGCAACCCAAAAGAAACTGAGACAAGAAAAACTAATCACACTAGAGTCAGAACTCAAGAACCTAGAAAAAGAACACAAAGACAACACTCATTCTAATGGCTCGCTCAAGATTAAAGAAATTAAAAATCAAATAAATGAGATCTACACAATAGAAATCCAGAAGAAACTTACATTTCTGAAACAAAAACACTATGAAGCAGGCAGTAAATCGGCAAAATTACTAGCCTATAAACTGAGGAAACAACAAACGGAAAGAGCAATCTACAAAATCAGAGACCCAGTATCAAAGGAAATAAAATTCAGAATTCAGGATATTCTTAAAAGCTTCGAGAATTACTGCAAGAACTTATACTCCCACAAAAAACATAAAAACGCATCCGAGACATTCCTAAACACATTAAACCTTCCCCAACTTACGGAATCACAAAATAAAACCCTACTGTCAGAAATACAACCTAAAGAATTGGAAAAAGCAATTATGAAACTTAAAGCTAACAAATCCCCAGGAGCAGATGGCTATACAGCAGAATGGTACAAAACCTTGAAACAGCAACTATCTCCTCTCCTCCTGAAAACATTTAACTACGTCCTCCACACAGGGGAAATCCCCCCCTCCTGGAGAGAAGGGGTCATTGCAGTTATACCTAAACCTGAAAAGGATAAACTAAAATGCTCCAACTACAGACCAATCAGTGTATTAAATCAGGACTATAAGCTTTTTACCACTATCCTTGCCAAAAGGTTAGAAAACATACTGACAGACTTAATTCACTTAGACCAAACAGGTTTTATAAGGCAAAGACAGACACAAGACAACATTCGATGCACTTTACGCATAATTCATCATATAAAAAAATATAACTTAAATGCAGTCATATTGGAATTAGATGCTGAAAAAGCATTCAATTCGGTTGACTGGTCTTTCCTATATAGAATCTTATCCAGTTTCAATTTTCATAACAACTTGTTAAAACACTACTGTGTTTCGTTACCTTGTATTCATACATGTGTAATGACAATAAAGTTGAATCTAATCTAATCTAATCTAAACTTCATTAGAACTATACAGGCATTATATAAAAAACCAACAGCTAAAATAAGGATTAACGGTAATTTATCATCATCTTTTGAGCTGGAAAGAGGATGTCGTCAAGGCTGCCCCCTGTCTCCACTGCTCTTTGCAATCTTCATAGAACCTCTGAGCCAATGGATAAGACAAAATCAAGAAATTCAAGGTATTACACTTGGTCAGAAGGAACATAAAATAGCACTCTTTGCTGATGACATTTTAATATACCTAGGGCAGCCAGACACTTCTCTACCAGAACTAATCTCAGTTTTTTCAGACTATGGAGATTTATCGGGGTACAAATTAAACATGCATAAAACCCAAGTCTTAACATTCAACTATGACCCAAATCATTTTTCACTAAATGAACTCAAAACTAACTGGGAGTTGGAATCTATGAAATATCTGGGGGTCAATATCCCGAAACAACTCGACAAAATTATAACACTAAACTATGATCCACTGGTGACAAAAATAAAATCTGACCTAGCAAGATGGAATATGATACAATTCTTAGGTACTGCACAAAGAATTGAAGCAGTCAAAATGAATATACTTCCACGTCTTCTATACCTTTTCCAAACAATACCGGTAGAACCTCCCAAAAAAACATGGCAGGAGCTGGACAGAAGGATCTCAAGATTCATATGGCAGGGTAAGAGACCTAGAATAAGATATAGAACCCTACAGCTAAACAAAGACAAAGGTGGGCTCGCGCTGCCAAATATCAGGGACTATTTTATAGCTGCACAAATTAAAACTTTAGTAGAGATATGTGACCCAGTCTACACTGCACAATGGAAGGAGATGGAATGCCAAATAACAAGTGACATCCCCCTACAGGCGATAATAGGGAACAATGCCTTAACTAAACTCTTGAATAACACTAACCCGTGGATAGAGACCCCGCTAAAAATTTGGTTTAAGATAGTCAGAGAGAATCAAGATAAAGAGCCTTATCGACTTCTGCAATGGATTGCCTATGATCAAGACTTTACCCCCAATAAAACAGACACTAGATTTAAAGAGTGGAAAGAGAAAGGGCTGATAAAATATTACGATTTTTTTAAGGGGCAAACTTTAAGAAGTTTTGAAGATTTGAAAAAACAAGGTCTAATAAATCAAGATCTTTACAGGTTCTTCCAGCTTAGACACCACATAAACAATATACTTAAAAAGGAGGATTTGGAAAGGGCCCAGTCAGGTGTTCTGAAGGTCTTCTTAATGGCATATAAAGGGATCCCAGGGATCAGATACATTTCTAAAATATACCAAGGTCTTCAGACTTAAAAGGAGACAACACATCATATATAAAAGAGAGATGGGAAAAAGAGGGGAATTTTACTTTACAATTGGAAATATGGGAAAAGCTAAATAAACAGCAATGGAAAAGTACCTCATCCCTGCAGTGGAGAGAATTTGGATGGAAAAACTTGGTAAGATTTTTCAGAACACCTGCACAAAACAAATTTACCCATAAGGGGTTGAATTGTTGGCGCTTGTGTGGTGAAAAGACTGCAAATCATTTTCATGTGTTTTGGTCATGCCCAGTTATCCACCAATATTGGACCAATGTACAGACAATATTGGGGAAAATATTCAAAATAACAGTTGCCTTTTCTTTTGTAACTTTGTATTTGGGTTTACTACCGGACTCACTGGAAAGACGAGGAGATAAATACTTATTCAACGTTTTAATATTGGCAAGTAAAAAAGCTCTAACTAAAAAATGGATGCTGAAGGACTGTCCTACACCTGAAGATTGGATTAACGTGATTCAAGACATTTACTCGATGGAAAAGTTGACATTCGCACTGAGACAGGACATGGATGGGTTCATGAACTTTTGGCAACCCTGGATCGCATATGTGTCTTCCATTAGATCTAATCTTTTACAAATACCATTTCAATAATGGTCCCGCTCTTTGTTCCAAATCTGCTACTCAGATGCTCTTTTACTTTTAATTACTTAATTTTCTGTTTGTTTGTTTTTTGCTGTTCTGTTTGTTTGTTTATTTGTTTGTTGTTGTTTTTTTATTTAATTCTCCTTAATTTCACTTTTTCTTTCACTTTAAAAAAAAGGGTGTGTTGTAATAACTATCCTACCAATGTTGTCAAATAGCAAAAAATAAGGGAACGTGATGAAAATGTAAACAATGCAATGCTGTAATGACCTGTATACCCTTTACAAAAACTTAAATAAAAAAAAAAAAGCGAATTGGTATGGTCTCTATATCCTACATTATTTATTATCCTTATAGCTCTTTTTTGTAATGTGCATATTGACTGTAGGTTGGTCTTGTATGTGTTTCCCCAGACTTCTACACAGTAGTTAAGATAAGGTAGAAACAGTGAATTGTACAGTAAGAACAATGATTTATAGTCCAAAATGTGTCTTGTCTTCCCCAGTATTCCTATACATTTTGCCAACTTGGCCCGGATGTGACTGATGTGAGGTTTCCAGCAGATTTTATTGTCTAGCGTCACCCCCAGAAACTTATTTTCCTGTACTTTTTCTATTCTGGTATCATCAACATTCTGGTTTCAGCGCCACATGAGTTGGCTGCCTTTAGCAACAGCGGCTCAATTCTGAGTCTTTTTATCTTCCTTCTTCTTTCTGATCCGGTGATAACTTTCTGATCCGGCACACCTTTCACTCTATATATATCACGGACACACAGATCGCCCCAAAGGTCTCCCGAGTCGGCGGACAGAGCCACTGTTTACAGCAGGGAAGAGCTAGCTAGCAATCAACCGCCACCCGATGCTAACAGAGAAACTCGACATACCGGGGAACTGAAGCGAAAATGACGCGGTTGCCGGGCTGGAGTTTAGGTGGCGTGCAAGAAATATAGGACAGAATAATAAAGAGCGATGGCAAGAACCAAGCAGACTGCCCGTAAATCTAGTGGAGGAAAAGTCCCCCAGGAAGCAGCTGGCCACCAAGGCTGCTCAAAAAAGCACTCCGGCCACCTGCAGAGTGAAGAAGCCTCACCGTTACAGGCCCGGTACCGTGGCTCTGAGAGAGATCCGTCGCTACCAGAAATCCACGGAGCTGCTCATCCGTAAGCTGCCCTTCCAGCGCCTGGTGAGGGATATCGCTCAGGACTTCAAGACCGACCTGCGCTTCCAGAGCTCCGCCATCATGGCTTTGCAGGAGGCCAGTGAGGCCTACCTGGTGGGTCTCTTCGAGGACTCCAACCTGTGCACCATCCAAGCCAAGAGGGTCACCATCATGCCCAAAGACATCGAGCTGGCCCGCCACATCCGCGGAGAGAGAGCTTAGACTTTCTGCTGCACATTCACCAACCACAATGCTCCGCACTGTGTGTCTATATATATATATATATATATATATATATACATATTAATATGTACATATGTATACTAGTTGCTCTTGTTTTTTCTTGCCTTCTTATTGTTGCTCTGAGTGTTGTTATCCCTGTGCTGTTGCAATCCTGGAATTTCCCCATTGTGGGACTAATAAAGGCTTATCTTATCTTATCTTATCTTATCTATTGTTACCATTATTTCATGATTGATTTTATAATTTCCAAACAACATAATTGGGTTTTTTTAGATTTAGAGATAATTTATTTTTGTTGAACCACTGCGTTAACCTTTTCATTTCAGTTGTGACCACCTCTAAAACCTGCTGCAAATTCTCACCAGTGCAAAGGATATTTGTGTCATCCGCAAACAAAATAAATTTCAGAATTTTTGATACTTGGCATATGTCATTTATATACAAAATAAAGAGTCTGGGTCCCAAAACTGACCCCTGGGGCACTCCACAAGTGATGTCCATGAAGGGTGATTTGTGCTCACGAATTTGTACAAATTGTTGTCTGTTACTTAAATAACTTTCCACCCAACTCAGTCCGACCCCTCTTATCCCATACCTTTCCAGTTTCCTTAGTAGTATCCTGTGGTCAATGGTGTCAAAAGCTTTCTTTAAATCTATAAATACTCCTACAGCAACCTTTTTTTTTATCTATACAACTAGTAATTTCTTCTATAAGTTCAATCAGTGCCAAAGATGTAGATTTATCTGCTCTAAAACCATACTGGCTATCTGTAAGGAGGTTGTGTTTTTCAGTGAAATCATCCAGTCTCTTAGTGAAGATTTTTTCAAGTATTTTTGAGAATTGTGAGAGTAAAGAGACTGGCCTGTAATTTGTGAAACAATGACTGTCTCCTGTTTTGTATAGAGGTATTACTTTTGCTATTTTCATTTTGTTTGTAAATGTACCAGTTTGAAATGACAGGTTACAGATGTGGGTGAGTGGCTTAACAATTCCTTCAATTACTTTTTTCACTATTGTCATGTCAATTTCATTCCAGTCCGTTGATTTTTTTGTTCTTAAATTTACTCACAGTCTCGATAATTTCCTTTTCAGTAACTGCACCCAAAAAGATTGTGTTTGGATTTCTATCTTCTATTTCATTTACAGAACCATTGTTGTTTGTTTCTGTTGTCACTATTGATTTTGCTAATTCAGGACCAACGTTTACAAAAAAATTATTGAAACCACTGACCACATCCTCCATATTATTTATCAAATTGCCATTTTCAGTAAAATATTCTGGATAATTAGCATTCTTAGGTTGATTACTAATAATCCCATTGAGTACTTGCCATTTTCCTCTTAAGTTATTTTTATTATCCTCTAATATTCTGTTGTAATATTCTTTCTTACAGGTCCTCATTATATTAGTAAGCTTATTTTTATATCTTTTATATTTGATCTCAGCTTCCACCGTTCTGCACTTAATGAATTGTTTATATCTTCTTTTTACATGCATTTATTAACCCCTTGGTGACCCAAGGAATATTTTTCTTTTGTTGTCTGTCACTGTATTGTTTTATAGGACAGTTTTTATTGTACAATGATTGAAATATTTGTAAAAATTTATCATATGCTTTATTTATATCATTTTCATCATAAACTATCTTCCAATCTTGTATTAATAATTCCTTTGTCAGTAAATACATAGATTCTTCGGTTCTTATTCTTTTATATTTAATATTTTTGGTATACTTTTTCTTCCTATAATCACATTGATAGACAACAGAAATCGACAGGTGGTCACTGATATCATTCAATAAAAGCCCACTCCTCATATTATTTTCCATAATGTTTGTGAATATGTTATCTATTAGTGTGGCACTGTGTGACGTGATTCTGCTAGGTCTGGTAATTGTTGGATGTAAGCCCATACTGTACATTGTGTTGATAAATTCTTCTGTCAAACTATGTGGTTTTGAATTCATCAGATCTATACTGAAATCCCCACAGATGGACATAACTTTATGAGTTAGTTTTGCAGACATTTTTTCCATCCAGTCCTTAAATAAGTCAATGTTTGATCCAGGTGTTCTATATCCTGGATGTCCTGGATGTCGTCTAGCATCTTTCTGCACAAGATGGCGCCCACAGTGGTCGCCATGGTGCTTCGCTGCGCCCTTTGTTTGTTTTTATTTGTCAATTGTGTGTCTGCCTGCTCTTATACCCGTGAAGAGCTTCTAAATATCAGGACTTTCACTCCCACGGACCTACTCCCAGTTTTTTTAGCTCCTGCCGCCGATCTGGTTCATTGCTTAGTTCGAAAAGTGAGACGGCGAAAGAGAGGAAGACGAGCGGGCGCTCTCGTCCGGCTCCGCAGGAGAGGCACGCGTATAGCTTTGCCTGGCATATTTCTGTCCAATACCAATTCTCTCTCTAACAAGGTAGATGAACTGAGACTGCTGATGCGTTTTAAGGACCTCTCTTCCTCGGCTGCCCTCTGTTTTACCGAGACCTGGCTCAGGGAAAATACACCGGTCAGTGCGCTGCGCCTCGAGGGATTTCAGCTTTTTCGTGCTGATCGAGACACAGAGCTCTCCGGTAAATCCTCAGGAGGAGGAGTCTGCTTCTACATCAACAGCAGCTGGTGCTCTGATGTAACGGTAATTTCCAAACACTGTTCTCCCGCCCTGGAATTTCTTTTTATTAACTGCAAGCCATTTTATTCCCCGCGGGAGTTCGCCTCATTCATCCTTGTCGCTGTGTACGTCCCTCCTGACGCGGACACGCGCAAAGCTCAGCGCGTGCTCGCGGATCACATCCAACACACGGAGCGGATTTTTCCAGACTCTCTGGAAAAATCAGAGTACAGCTCGTAAAGTACATCTTATATCTTCTCCCTGCTGTACAAGATGTACATGGACAACTAAGTCCAACTCCTAGCCTGCCCATGTGGTTTAGTCTCTAAGCCCGGCGGAACTGCTTTTACTAATAGGAGAAGGGGCGAGGGCGGATCTCTGGCGCCTTAAAACCAGATGCTTTGGGTAGATGGTGGCTCGTCAACCTGGGAAGGTAGCCCATCTAGGGGAAGGTAAACCCTGATTTCAAACCTCCGCTGCCTTGCGGCATACCCGGTCACGGGAAAGGCTTCGGGAGTCAACCCTGAGGAAAAATCCGGAGTCGGAGCCCCTAAGGCAGTTCTATGTTGTGCTCAACATCGTTCTGGCAGCTCCTGCAACGGCACTGGTGCCAAACTGTAGCAGCCCTGCTGTTCCTTTGGATTCATCAGTGACGTGGAGAGGGGGGACATGCTGCATGGGCAACATCTTGTCCTCCATATCTTCCTGCCCAGGCTTGAATCCTACCAACGCCCAACGCTGGAAGGTAGAACACCGGATCACTGGAGAGGACACTCCAGCTTCGCCTTTGGCGTAGACAAAACACGGGGAATGACAGTTACCGGTTATAAGCCACTGCTCAATTGGCATAGAGCGTGGTGCCAGGGGTTGTTCCCGATGGTGGGAGGGATCATCAGATCTCACTGGACAGCTACCGCCCGCCTCAAGCTGGGCAGCCCCCAGCCAATAAGGTGTTGTCCCGCCACAGCTTGCTTTCCTCATTGGGTGCATGGGGATAAGGAGAAATCCAAACAGCAGGCTGAGAACCTTCGCACCAGGCAAGACAATAAAACAAAAGAGGCCAACTCTAAAACTGGGAACTTGGAACGTCCGCACTATGATGACAGGACTCGCTGCTAACCTAAAGGACATCAACGACACCAGGAAGACTGCCATCATCAATAATGAGCTGAAGAGACTGGGAGTGGATATTGCCACTCTCCAGGAAACACGGTTAGCTGATGCAGGCACACTGAGAGAGAAGGACTACACGTTCTACTGGCAGGCAAAGGGCAGTGACGAACACAGGGAACACGGAGTGGGCTTCGCAGTGAAGAACACTTTGCTGAAGATGGTGGAACCGGGCAGCACTGGCTCTGCACGACTCCTCACCCTCCGCCTGAACACCACTGAAGGCCCAGTCACCCTCGTCAGTGTGTATGCCCCAACACAGACAGCCACACCAGAGGCAAAAGACGAGTTTTACGAGAATCTCGCAACAACTGTCAGGATCATCTCCAACTCTGAACAACTCATTCTCCTTGGAGACTTCAATGCCAGAGTGGGTGCTGACCACGACTCCTGGCCCTCCTGTCTTAGACCTTTTGGCGTGGGCAGAATGAACGACAACGGACAGCGGCTGCTCGAGTTCTGCACATATCACGATCTGTGCATCACAAACTCGTTCTTCAAGACCAAGCCCCAACACAAGGTTTCCTGGCAACATCCGCGCTCAAAGCACTGGCACCAGCTAGACTTGATCCTGACCAGGCGCACCTCACTGAAGAACGTGCTAATCACCCGTTCGTTCCAGAGTGCAGATTGCGACACAGACCATTCATTGGTGTGTTGCAAGGTCAAGCTGCAGCTGAAGAAATTCCATCGTGCTAGACAACCTGGAAAGGCACGGATTGACACCAGCAAGATGGCCCAACCAGAACTTGTTGAGCAGTTTGCCTCCACCTTTGAGAAGGAACTTGGTGTACCACAAGGAGGAGAATCTGCAAAGCAGAAGTGGGAAGAGCTGCGAAACACCATCCACCGCACAGCCTTGGCTACCTTTGGGAGGAAGACCTCGAAGTCACAGGACTGGTTTGATGCCAAGTTGACCGAGATGACCCCCGTCATTGAAGCCAAGCGCTCAGCACTTGCTGAGTACAAGAAGTACCCAAACGAGAAGAATCTCCAGATTCTCAGGGCTGCGAGAAGCAAAGTTCAGCAGACTGCTCGGCGCTGTGCCAACGAGTACTGGACTCAGCTCAGCCAAGACATTCAAACCGCTGCCATAACAGGGAACATCCGTGGTATGTACGATGGCATCAAGAAAGCACTTGGTCTGGCTCAGAGCAAGACGGCCCCCCTCAAATCTTCCACTGGGGAGATGATCACAGAGAAGAACAAGCAGATGGAGAGATGGGTGGAACACTACTCCGACCTCTACTCTAGACAGAACACCGTGACACCGTCAGCCCTTGATGCCATCGACTGCCTGCCATGCATGGACGAACTTGACGCCGAGCCAACCATCGACGAACTCAGTAAGGCCATTGATAGCTTGGCCGCTGGCAAGGCACCCGGCAACGACGGCATACCCCCTGACCTGATCAAGCACTGCAAGACCGTCCTACTGCTGCCATTGCATGACGTCCTCTGCCAGTGCTGGAAGGAAGGTGCCGTACCACAGGACATGAGGGACGCCAAGATCATCACCCTACAAAAACAAAGGGGAGAGAAGCGACTGCAACAACTACAGGGGCATTTCCCTCCTCAGCATTGTTGGCAAAGTCTACGCACGAGTTGTTCTCGTTCGTCTACAGAAGCTTGCCGAACGGGTCTACCCCGAGTCTCAGTGTGGCTTCCGCGCTGAGCGATTGACGGTAGACATGATATTCTCCATCCGCCAACTCCAGGAGAAATGCAGAGAACAGAACATGCCACTGTACGTCGCCTTCATCGACCTCACCAAAGCGTTCGATCTGGTCAGCAGAGAGGGCCTTTTCAAGATCCTGCCAAAGATAGGATGCCCACCAAAGTTGCAAAGCCTCATCGAATCGTTTCACACCAACATGCAGGGGATAGTGCAGCACGATGGCAACGTCTCAGAGCCATTCAACATACGCAGTGGAGTGAAACAGGGCTGTGTACTTGCGCCAACCCTCTTTGGGATTTTCTTTGCTATGCTCCTGAGGCATGCCTTCAGCACAGCAACAGAGGGAATCTACCTGCACACAAGATCTGACGGCAGGCTTTTCAACCTCGCCCGCCTGAAAGCCAGAACCAAAGTACGCGAGGCTCTAATCAGAGACATGCTGTTCGCAGACGACGCTGCAGTCGCAACCCACACACAGCAGGAGCTTCAGACCCTGATGGACCGCTTCTCCCAGGCATGCAAGGACTTCGGGCTTACCATCAGCCTGAAGAAGACTAACGTCTTGGCGCAAGGCACGGAAGCACCACCAACCATCACCATTGATGACTACAAGCTGGAGGTCGCGAATCAGTTCACGTACCTGGGGTCCACGATCAGCAACAACCTCTCCCTTGATACAGAGATCAACAAGAGGATTGGAAAATCAGCCTTCACACTCGCTCGCCTCACCACACGAGTGTGGGAGAATCCCAAACTCTCTGTCAAGACGAAGATGGCAGTGTACAATGCCTGCGTCATCAGCACACTGCTCTATGGGAGTGAGACGTGGACAACATACGCCCGGCAGGAAAAGAGACTGAACTCCTTCCACTTGCGCTGCATTCGCCACATCCTGGGCATATCCTGGCAGGACAAAGTGCCCAACACAGAAGTTCTGTCCCGCGCCGGCCTTCCCTCCATGTTCACTCTACTCAGGCAGCGCAGGCTCCGCTGGCTAGGCCACGTTCACCGTATGGAGGATGGCAGAATCCCCAAAGACGTCCTCTATGGAGAACTGGCAACTGGCAGGAGAGACGTTGGCCGCCCACAGCTGCGCTTTAGAGACGTCTGCAAGAGAGACATGAAGGCCCTGGATATCAACACAGAGCGCTGGGAGGGCCTTGCAACGGACCGCTCCAAATGGAGAGGCACCCTGACCAGACAGCTCAAGGCGGGTGAAGAGAGACTGACTGCTGTAGCAGATGAAAAAAGGACCCGCAGGAAGAACCGCCACAGACCCAGCAGCACGGAGACCACCCACAAGTGTGACCTGTGTGACAGGGACTGTCATTCGTGCATCGGCCTATTCAGCCACAGGCGGTGCTGTTCCAGCAGAGTAGACGTTTAGGATTCTCTTTCATGGTCATCATAGACCGACGGAGGCCGACGAGTTCTCCCGCCCTGGAATTTCTTTTTATTAACTGCAAGCCATTTTATTCCCCGCGGGAGTTCGCCTCATTCATCCTCGTCGCTGTGTACATCCCTCCTGACGCGGACACGCGCGGAGCTCAGCGCGTGCTCCCGGATCACATCCAACGCACGGAGTGGATTTTTCCAGACTCTCTGGTTATTGTGGTTGGCGACTTTAACCAGAGCAATCTGAGCCACGATCTCCCCCGCTACAAACAGTTTATTAAATGCCCCACCAGAGGAATAAACACGCTGGATCACTGTTACACCACAGTGAAAGACGCATATCGCGCTGTTCCCCGCGCTGCACTCGGACTATCTGATCACGTGATGGTCCACCTCATTCCCACATACAGACAGAGACTGAAGCTCACTAAACCTGTTGTGAGCACTACGAAGAAATGGACCAGTGAAGCTGAGGAGAAGCTGGAAACATGCATGGAAATAACTGATTGGGGCATGTTTAAAGGAGCCACGCATGATCTGGATGAGTACACGGACACTGTGAACTCATATATCCACTTTTCTGAGGAGAGCATCCTTCCATCGCGCACCAGGGTGAGGTACTCTAATGATAAGCCCTGGTTCACTGCTAAGCTCAGACAGATCAGGAAGGAGAAGGAAGCAGCGCTGAAAAATGGAGACAGGGATTGCTACAGGGAGGTCAAATATCGGTTTAACAGAGAGCTGAGGAGAGCTAAATCTGTGTATTCTGAGAGACTCAAGCAGCAGTTCACTGCTAATGACTCTGCTTCTGTGTGGAGAGGACTGAAGCAAATCACCAATTATCGGCCTCAGGCTCCTAAAGGTCAGGATGACAAAGCCCTTTGTCAAAGATTGTCCCAACACTATGCCCGTTTTGACACCCCGTCATTTGTGTCCAACTCGCCCCCTCCCTCCAGCTCCACAGCCTCCACGGTCCCAACTTCATCAAAGGCGCCCCCCCTCCTCCCCCCCGCCCTTGTCATCAGTGAGCAGGACGTGCTCAAATAGTTCTCCAGACTGAACCTGCGCAAGGCCCCTGGTCCGGACGGCGTGTCTCCCTCCACCCTGAGACACTGTGCGAAAGAGCTGGCTCCTGTCTTCACAGACATTTTTAACTCCTCCCTTAAGCTATGCCACGTGCAGTCCTGCCTCAAATCCTCCACCATCATCCCTGTCCCCAAGAAGCCACGGATCACTGGTTTTAACGACTACAGACCTGTAGCGCTCACCTCTGTAGTCATGAAGTCCTTTGAGCGCCTGGTCCTGCCCCACCTCAAGTCCATCACCACCCCCCTCCTGGACCCGCTGCAGTTTTCCTACCGAGCCAACAGGTCTGTAGACGACGCAGTCAACCTGGCCCTCCACTCCATCCTGCAGCACCTGGACTCCCCGGGAACCTACGCCAGGATCCTGTTTGTGGACTTCAGCTCCGCATTCAACACCATCCGCCCCGATCTGCTCCGGGACAAGCTGTCCCTGCTCAACGTGCCTGACTCCCTCTGCAGGTGGATCACCGACTTCCTGACGGACCGGAAGCAGCATGTGCGGCTGGGAAAGACTGTCTCAGACTCTGCTAGCATCAGCACTGGATCACCCCAGGGCTGTGTACTTTCCCCTCTACTCTTCTCCCTTTATACCAACTCCTGCACCTCCAGCCACCAGTCTGTCAAGTTGATCAAGTTTGCGGACGACACCACCCTCATCGGGCTCATCTCCAACGGCGACGAGTCCGCCTACAGGAGAGAGGTGGCCCAGCTGGCGTCCTGGTGCAACAACAACAACCTGCAGCTGAACGCTCTGAAGACAGCGGAGATGATTGTGGACTTCAGGAAAGTCACAACCCCTCTGCCCCCCCTCACCCTCACAGGCTCTCCCATCACCACTGCTGATTCCTTCCGCTTCCTAGGCACCACCATCACCAGGAACCTCAAGTGGGAGCCGACCATCAGCTCCATCATCAAAAAGGCCCAACAGAGGATGTTCTTCCTGCGGCAGCTGAGGAAGCTCAAGCTACCCACTAAAGCCCCATTTCCACCAGTATCACCTTGGCTTTACTTTTTTTTACTTGTTTCGGTTTTTCGCCATTTCCACCCAAGTCCTCACAGTTTAACCGTTACGATTTTCGTGCCTGTTCAGAGGCAGGGTACAGCCGAGCGAAAAGCGAGGTGTGAATTGACGTCAATCGACTGCTAAACGCTGATTGGTCAGGGCGTAATGTTACCAAACGCGTCCATTTTGTTTTCTGTTGAAGCTACACGACCGCCATTTGTAATTTTAGCGAGTAACTGCAGTGACTGGATTCACAATTGTGTTCTCATATAACAATGTCCACGCGCAGGTTTATTCCATGAACAAACGAGGAGGTGCGGACTTTTCTGTCCCTCGTAGCCGATGACTACATCCAGAGCGAGTTGGTGGGGCAACTTGCAATAAAAAAATATACCAGGAAGTGTCCGGCCTGCTATTATGGCAGAGAATTTGGACTCGACACGCCCACGCAATTGGAAAACGGTGACGGTGAGTGTTGTTTTGTTATTGTCCGTCTTCTTGCCTTTCGGTCAAAAGCGCACTTTATTTTAGCAATAAAGAAAGTTGTTTGATTGTGGGCAATTGTGGTGATGGCTAGCCCGCTAATAGCTAGCTACCTCTGTACCTTGCTGCTACCTGGCATCAAGCTGCAGAATCGCGCTTTTATTTCAGTATTCACGTGAACAAAACGCTGACGTAAGCTTATTGTATTCTGGTTAAAAAGTTTTGTGTTTGCGGTACATGTTGCACTTTGTTTGTGAGCTTTATTGTGTGTTTTTTCCTTCTATACACAGTTTTCAAATCCCTTGCGGTCCGCCTCACTGGACTGCCCCGGCATCTCCCGGTCAAGTGCTGGTAAGGCACAACAAACTGAAAATTACCACCCGGTTGTTTTTATATGTGATTGTTTTCTATAGACGCATAACAAGGAATTTAAAATGTCTTTCTACGTTTATAAAAATACTAGATTCAGGGGTGTTCATTGCCACAGTGGCCCAGTGTTATAGGTGTGTTGGTGGTGAAATACTGTTGTATTTTCACAAAAAAAAAGGAGCACATGTACCGACTTCAAATCAAAATGCTTGATTGAAATTCTTCAAGTCAGCTAACACTATTAACCTATTCTGATTTATGAGGCCACAGCACAAAGAAATTCTTTTAAAAATAACCCATTAAATCAAAATACTTTTTACAATTAATCCTTTTTGAAATGAAGGGGGGCCTAACCACATCACCACAGAAGTTGCTTATAGTCCACTCTACTGCAGGGCAACAACATGACAGTTGAGCTTAAATACAGCAACGAAGCATCCCACCACAGGCTTTCAACAGTTTAATTCCATAATATTTTTTCTGACATGTTTTGATCCGGTGTTATCTAAATACAATGACTTCTGTCTTTCATATAGGCAAGCTGAAGAGGTCCAGCAACATTGCAGACCTTGCATCACTGATGGCCCAGAATCATGCTGAGGAGATGCGGATCCATGAAAGGATGCTCGAACAGCATCAACGGCAGCTCGAACAGCGCGAAAGACACCTGCAGTTAGCCGCATTAAGAAGGGATGAGCTGACAGAGACGGCTTCCTTCCACGGAGCCTTCCGAAACCATTTTGGCAGTCTGGTCGAAGTACTGAAAGCTCCCCATTTGTTAACATGTTTTGGGAATATCTGTAATGTAATAAAATGTTAGTCTTTTGGATAAAAGTGTGGTTTGTATATTATAACACTGGATGATAAAGGCGAATAATTACATACACATTCCATTGCCTCATATGACCGTAATCCTGCTGTTCAGCCATAAAGGTGTCAAGATTTTTAATGGTAATGTAATTGTTATTGTTAAATTTAATAAATATTACCACTGCTGTATCCATTGCTCTACATTGGGTACAGTTTTTAAGTAAAATTGTAAGCAGTTGCACAGGTGTAATTTACATTCAGCAGTAGACACTGATAAAGGTGAAAGTCGAATTGGGTAAAAGGTAAGTACATGTGAATTGAATGTTATATCGGCATTCCAAATTCTGAGAATTCCAATAAATTATAAGCAGTCTAGTATAATATAAAGCGAAAATACCCATACATGTAAACCCAAATATAACATTTTTGTTGTTGTAAACGTTGACATGTATATGATAAACCTATGCTATTGTGATTCAATAGATCCATAGTGATCTTTGGTTTGAAAAAGAAAATTATAATTTGGTGTTGGCAGTGTGACAATGTCAGTGTATTTAGCAGGATTAAAAAAAGTTTCATCATAAAATTTCTAGGTTCATTGGCAATTCCATCAAACCAAAAGTGAGTTGTCTAGCTGCAGCATATTTTTTTTTTGAGTCATTTCTACGTTGTTTTAGTGTGTAATTAGCCACCACTGAACAGATAACCCTTATAAATAACAATAGATGGGAAAAATGATACACAATGGGCCTAGATTTGGATTGGCTTTTTTATAATATCAATTATTTGGTAAGTTAAAGTTAATTGGAAGTATAACAAGTTTCCACATATAATTCCAAGGTCAATTGGCAGTTCCATCAAATCAAAAGTGAGTTGTGTAGCTGCAGCATTTTCTTTGCAGTCATTTTCTACGTTGTTTTAGTGTGTAATTAGCCACCACTGAACAGATAACCCTTATAAAGAACAATAGATTGTACAATGATACTCAAAAGATACACAATACAAAAAATGGGCCTAGATTTGGATTGGCTTTTGACATAACGCACGGCTCAGGAGACGCACACACACAGGCTTAGAGTAGTTCAAAGAGTTTATTAACAGCAGGAGTGAATGAGTGCGTGTCTGCGGGATGTAAATGTGTTGGTGATGGTGTCTGCTCCAGGCACAGAGGCAGGTGACCGCTCAGCCGAGCAACCCTATGGAGAGAGCACAGGGAGAGGGTGACGGGCATACACCAACACAGGAGGGATTTATGGCGAGAGAAGGACTTACTTGGATTGTCAGGATAGCTGGCACAACAAGGGGGCGAAGCCCGGAAGACAGCCACCTGGAGAGCTCCGTACAGCAGCGAGGAATGGGCGATGGAGTGGAGATGTCCGCCGCCGGGAAATCCACCTGTGCACAGGGGAGCAGACTGGGAAAAAAGAGGTAAGGGTTCTTATCCAAATAATGTTCACTGAAGAAGGAAGTAGCTCACAACGGTGAGGGACGAAGTCTGACGGCTTCAGGCCGAGCCTCCGGGCGGGACTGCCTTTATCCCTCGCCGCTGATGATGGTCAGGTGCGTGAGCAGGTGGCGCCGCTGATGAATGGCGCGGCGTGACAGTACTCCCCCCTCTAGCAGCGCCTCCTGGCGATGGCTTATCCGGGTGCGCTCGGTGGAAGTCCGCGATGAGCGATGGGTCCAACACAAATGACGGGGGCACCCATTGTCGATGCTCGGGCCCATAGCCCTCCCAGTCCACCAAGTATTGCAACCCACGACCTCGGCGCCGGGAGTCCAGGATGGAGGAGACGGACCAGGCCGGATGGCCACCAATCATCCGGGGCGCGGGTTGCGCTGCAGGAGGAGGGCAAAGGGGGTCAGTGACTGCCAGTTTCACCTTCGACACGTGGAAAGTGGGATGGATGCGGAGGGAGGGGGGAATAGCCATGCGCACAGCCACCGGGTTGATGAACCGGGTGATGGGAAAGGGACCCATGAATCGCAGTGCCAGCTTCCTCCTCTCGCCTTTTAATGTGACATCCTGGGTAGACACATACACGAGTTGCCCAACTCTGTACGCCGGGGCAGGTCGTCTGTGCTGGTCCGCCACGGTCCTGTTGCGCTCCGCTGTGCGTAAAAGCGCATGACGCGCGGCAGCCCAGGTGGAGCGGAACTGCCTAAGGTGCACCCTAACAGAGGGGAAAGTTACCTCGCTCTCCTGCGCTGGAAACAGCTGGGGGTCGTAACCCAGGGACGCCTTGAAGGGGGACATCCCCGTTGCAGAAGAGCGGGCGGTGTTGTGGGCATACTCCACCCAGGCGAGATGGTTGCTCCAGGACGTCGGCTTGGATCTGGTAACACAGCGGAGCGCAGCCTCCAGCTCCTGATTGGTCCTCTCACACTGCCCGTTAGACTGGGGGTGATGGCCGGAGGAGAGGCTCACCTTGACTCCGATGGCGTTACAAAAGGATTTCCAAACCTCGGATGAAAATTGGGGGCCCCGGTCCGAGACCACGTCCACCGGAATCCCGTGCAGCCTGACCACGTGTTGGACGAGGAGGCCCGCCGTCTCCAGGGCGGTAGGGAGACCTCGCAGGGGGACGAAGTGTGCCGCCTTGGAGAAACGGTCCACGATGGTCAGGATGGTGTCAAAGGAGTTGGAAACGGGGAGTCCAATGATGAAATCCAGTGCGATGTGCGACCAGGGCCTGCCGGGGACGGGCAGAGGCTGGAGCAGACCCGCTGGAGGGGCATTTCCCCACTTGCTGGTGGCACAGATTGGGCAAGCCCGGGCGTAGCGGGCTGCATCCCTCCACAGGCCTGGCCACCAAAAGGACCGTTGGAGGAGGCTGATCATCCGAGAGGTGCCGGGATGACAGGTGAGCCGGGAGGTGTGGAGCCAGTGGATGACCTCTCCTCGGACCGCAGATGGGACGAACAGTCTTCCCTCTGGTCTGCCGCCAGGATCAGGTTCCACCTCCTGCGCCTTCCGGATCTTGTCTTCAATGTCCCAAGAGATGGCTCCCACGATGCACGACCTGGGCAGGATAGTGTGGGGCGTCTCCTCAGCCTCCACGGGGGTGAACTGCCTAGAGAGGGCGTCAGGCAGGCCGTTTTTGGAGCCCGGCCTGAAGGTGATTGAGAAGCGGAACCTGGCGAAGAACAAAGACCAGCGCGCCTGGCGGGCATTCAGGCGCTTGGCAGATCGTAAGTATTCTAAGTTCTTGTGGTCCGTCAGGACCACAAACGGCAGGTCCGCCCCCTCTAGCCAGTGGTGCCACTCCTGTAAGGCGAGTTTAATGGCCAGGAGCTCTCTGTCCCCCACATCGTAGTTCCTCTCCGCCGGGGACAGGTGCCGGGAGAAGAAGGCGCACGATCGTTTGGCGCTATCGTCAGGTGACCGCTGGGATAATACTGCTCCCACTCCCGTGTCCGATGCGTCCACCTCCACAATGCACTGCAGCGCGGGGTCGACCTGGTGAAGGACCCGGGAGGAGGAGAACTCCGCCTTCAGCGCCTTAAAGGCAGCAGCGACCTCTTCAGTCCACCGGAACGGGACCTTCGGGGACGTGAGGCGGGTCAGCGGTCCGACGATCGAGCTGAAATTTGGGACAAAGCGGCGGTAAAAATTGGCGAAGCCAACAAATTGTTGCACCTGCTTCCGGGATGCGGGAGTAGGCCACTCCACCACCGCCTTCACCTTCTCTGGGTCTGGGAGCACCTGGTCTTGAGCGATGATGAATCCCAGGAAGGATGTGGTCCTAGCGTAGAATTCGCATTTCTCAGCCTTCACGTACAGACGATTCTCCAGCAGTCTTTGGAGGACCCGCCTCACATGGACCTGGTGCTCGTCCCTGGACCTGGAGAAGATAAGAATGTCATCCAGGTAGACGAACACAAAGAGGCCGATGAAATCCCGGAGGACGTCATTAATAAGGCGCTGAAAGACGGCAGGAGCGTTGGTCAACCCGAACGGCATGACAAGATACTCAAAGTGGCCATTCGGGGTACGGAAGGCTGTTTTCCATTCATCTCCCTCCCGGATCCGGACGAGGTGGTAAGCGCTGCGTAAATCCAGCTTGGTAAACCAGGTCGCCCCCTGGAGGGAGTGAAAGGCAGTGTCCATGAGGGGCAGGGTGTAACGGTCCCTCTCAGTGATGTCATTTAGCGCTCGGTAGTCTATGCAGGGGCGGAGGGATCCGTCCTTTTTCCCGACAAAGAAAAACCCTGCCCCCACGGGTGACGACGATGGGCGAATAATCCCAGCGCTCAGTGATTCCTTCAGGTAAGTATTCATGGTCTCCTTCTCCGGCGCCGACAGGCTGTAGAGCCGACCAGAAGGCAGGGGAGCCCCCTGGCGGAGGTTGATAGCACAGTCATAGGGTCGATGCGGGGGAAGAGACATAGCCTTCGATTTACTAAATACCATACCCAGGTCGTGAAATTCTGGAGGCACCAGCGACAGGTCCGGAGGTGCTGTATCCGCCACAGGGGGAGCCGCGGACGGGGAGCAGGCAGCGGACTGAAGGCAGGTGCCCATACAGAAGGTACTCCACGCTGATACCCCAGCTGACCTCCAGTCCAGGACAGGGTTGTGGAGGCGTAGCCAGGGATACCCCAGGATGACGGGCGACACAGAGTTGGGCAGGACGTAAAATACCATCTCCTCCCGGTGGTTCCCTGAGATGATGACTGGGACAGGCATGGTTTGGTGAGAAACTCTCCCAAGGGAGGCACGGGAGAGATGGACCAGGGAGATGGGGTGTTTTAATGCCTGACAGCGGATGCCCAATCGGGTTGCCAGGCCTTGTGAAATGAAGCTGCCCTCTGCGCCCGAATCCACCAGTGCGTGGGTGAGGTGCCCAGTGGGATTGTGGCAGAAACGGATGGGCAGCTATAATTGGGTGAGGGGACTTTGCCGATTGACGTCCGCGAGGCCCCCTACAGTGACTCGCGGACCCCGCCGTTTGGCTTTTGTGGGCAAAGCTCTACCGTGTGTTGACTGTCTCCGCAATACATGCAGAGACCCAACTCACGGCGGCGCTGTTTCTCTGCTGAAGAGAGCTTTGCCCAGCCCGTCACCATCGGCTCCGACTCCTCGGTGCACGATGGTGGCGGTGTCGCCAGGGGGCGAGCTTGGGGCAGGCGTAGCAGGGCTCCCCGAGGGCGAGAAGCAGACGGCTTCCGTCCTGAGGAGCACTCACGCAGCCTGTTGTCCAAGCTGATTGCCAGTGAGGTTAGCTCCGCTAACGTTCCGGGGATATCCCGTCCAGCCAGTTCATCCCTCAGATCACTATTGAGGCTGCGGAGAAACAGGCCGCAGAGGGAGCGCTCCTCCCAGCCCAATTCCTCCGCCGCTACCTGGTATTCGATGGCATAATCTGCGGCCGACCGGTTTCCCTGCTGGAGAGCGAGAAGCCGATTAACCTGGACCGCCTCGGAACGAGAATGATCGAACACCTCCAGGAAGCGCCTCACGAACTCGGCATAGTTGAGGGTGGCATAACTGGGTCTCGCCATAATAGCGTAGGCCCAAGTTAAAGCGCGCCCCTCCAGGAGGTTTCCTATGTAGCGATTCGGCTGTGATCTGAGGGGAAGTCTCCGGGCACACGGTCAAACACGGACTCGCACTGCATCACAAACCCCCGCGCTCCGCCGAGCTTTCCGCTAAAGCGAGCGGGGGTCGGAATCGGTGTGAGTCGGGCCGGTGCCACCGGAGCCGGCTGGACGGCCACCGGAACAGCAGGAGCTGCGCCACCCTGAGGAGCCGGGGGGAACGGCTGCTGGGGGTCCAGGCGGTCCAATCGGCCAGTGATAGTTATCAATTGATTCAGGATAACCTGCTGTTGATAAGCTATTTGATCCACTCTAGCCTCGAGAGTGGTAAGCCGGTGTGCGAGCCCGCCGTCCGCCGAGCCGCTCTGCTGAAGCCGTACTGACATAACGCACGGCTCAGGAGATGCACACACACAGGCTTAGAGTAGTTCAAAGAGTTTATTAACAGCAGGAGTGAATGAGTGCATGTCTGCGGGGTGTAAATGTGTTGGTGATGGCGTCTGCTTCAGGCACAGAGGCAGGTGACCGTTCAGCCGAGCAACCCTATGGAGAGAGCACAGGGAGAGGGTGACGGGCATACACCAACACAGGAGGGATTTATGGCGAGAGAAGGACTTACTTGGATTGTCAGGATAGCTGGCACAACAAGGGGGCGAAGCCCGGAAGACAGCCACCTGGAGAGCTCCGTACAGCAGCGAGGAATGGGCGATGGAGTGGAGATGTCCGCCGCTGGGAAATCCACCTGTGCACAGGGGAGCAGACTGGGAAAAAAGAGGTAAGGGTTCTTACCCAAATAATGTTCGCTGAAGAAGGAAGTAGCTCACAACGGTGAGGGACGAAGTCTGACGGCTTCAGGCCGAGCCTCCGGGCGGGACTGCCTTTATCCCTCGCCGCTGATGATGGTCAGGTGCGTGAGCAGGTGGCGCCGCTGATGAATGGCGCGGCGTGACAGCTTTTTTATAATATTTTTAATTATTTTGTAAGTTAAAGTTAACTGGAAGTATAACAAGTTTCCACATATAATTCCAAGGTCAATTGGCAATTCCATCAAACCAAAAGTGCGTTGTCTAGCTGCTGCTTTTTTTGGGAAGTCAGTTTATCATCAGTGTATCATTATTATACAATATACAAAATGGGTCTAGATTTGGATTGGCTTTTTTATAATATTATAAATTATTTGGTAAGTTAAAGGGGTTTAGGATTAAGCTTCTGCATAATTTTAAATTACCCCGGTGTTTCAGCATTTAATTAACCGTCTGTTAACATTTAACCGTTTTGAACAACAGAGGCGACGTAGTTTAAAAGTGCACAACATTTTATTTAAAAAACACGTTTGACATATGTATGCACATGAACACTGAACAAATGAAATGATCTCTGAATGATCTCTGCTTCATATGCAGCTGCTTCAGATTCCTCCTGGGCAACCGCTATTCTCCTCTCCTGCTCCAACGTGTGTTGTCTCAATCCACGTCGTCTTCTCCTGTAAAATTCTCTTGTCTCGTTAAAGACATTCATTGTGTTAAAAACCGTGGAAATCCTCCGCTCGTAATCCGCTATTTTTTTCTGTGTTGTTGAGGAGTCAGTCTCGTCCTTTATACGTCAGCAGTGTAGCGCCACCTCGATCCCGCCCACCCCAGCAATTCTCGGCTTTCCGCGGTTGTGATGGAGGCGCAGCCGCGGGAGAAACAAGTAGTAAAGAAAAGAAAAGAGTAGCGCAGAACTATATAGTGGAAATGTGGCTTAAGATGTTAGTGCAGTTCTACACAGCCATCATCGAGTCCATCCTCACCACCTCCATAACCGTGTGGTACGCAGGAGCCACTGCCAGGGACAGACTAAGGCTGCAGCGCGTCGTGCGCACTGCTGAGAAGGTGATCGGCTGCAAGCTCCCATCTCTCCAGGATCTGTACATCTCCAGGACCCGGAGGCGTGCTGGCCGGATCATAGCCGATCCTTCACACCCTGGTCACATACTGTTTGCCCCCCTCCCCTCAAGTAGAAGACTTCGGTCCATCCAGACTAAAACCTCCCGTCACATGAACAGCTTCTTCCCCTCTGCCATCAGACTGCTGAACACTAAGTGACTTATTGACTCTCGTGCACTATGTACAGCAGCTCAACCAGACTCATGTCAATCATCACTGTTTTCTTCCTGCATTACCGACTGCACTATATAGTTCTCCACAGTATCTGCTGCTCGCTAATATATTTAAAAACTGCTTTGACTAGTATTACTCATTCTTATTCTACACTTTATTGCATGTATAGTTTTTTATTTCCATCTTTATTTTTATCATGTTTAATGTTGCAGCATTGCACCGAGACAAATTCCTAGTTTGTGTACTACATGAACAATGGCAATAAATCTGATTCTGATTCTGATTCTGATATCCACAGCTCACTACTATATTCTTCACATTGCCCAGATAGATTTCTATTGTAACACATTCAACTAAATCATCCACAGTTACTGACAGATTTTCAACAACCTTGTATTTCAAGCGCTTGTCAACATAAATTGCAACTCCTCCTCCTTTTTTCACTTTTCTATTTATATAATTTAATTCATAGCCATTCATGGTAAAATCCACTCCTTTCTCTTCACTGAGCCACGTCTCTGATATTGCCACAATATTGAATGGCTCTTTAAAACTGATGTAAATAATCCTTAATGTTTAATATTAAAGTTGGCATAGAGACTTCTGCTGTTGAAGTGGATCATAGAAATATTGAAATCAGATGTGACCATTGTGTTAAACTGTTCATCTGTGTAGTAACTACAGTTATTATTGATGGAGCTAAATAAATTATTATCAGGGTCTATGTCATATTCTACGTCCTGTAGGTTGTGATCTGTATATTCAAAAACTTTCAGTTCCTGTTGTTCCTGTTTGTTGATCTTTTGTTTCATGTTGTTAAATGTCTTGTAGTCTTGTCTTGATTGCCTCATCATCCAGGTGGATGCCCTGAATTTCCCCACTGTGGGACTAGTAAAGGTCTCCATCCATCCATCTTCTTCTGCTTAATCTTTTTCGGGTACCGGGGGGGGGGGGGGGGGCTGAAACCTATCCCAGCATCTTTGGGCGAGAGGTAGTTTCCACCCTGGACAGATCGCCAGTCCATCACAGGGCCAGCACAGAGAGACAGACAACCATTCACTCTCACAGTCATACCTAAGGACAATTTAGAATCCCCAGTTTTGATGCCAGTTAACCTAACTTGCATGTTTTTGGCATGTGGGAAGAAACCTGGAGTAAACCCACACAGACAAGGGGAGAACATACAAACTCCACACAGACCAAAGGACTATAAAATTAAAAAAACCCACAAAAACTAAATAAACTAGAAAAGCACTCGGAGAGCGCAGACCTCTGCCAAGTACCTCAGTTCCCCCTAATATTGTGATTTTCCCCAAATATAATAGTCCTACATTTATTTTATCTATATTTTCAGATTCCTTGACCATCAAAACATACCTTTAGCAATTGGATTCACGTTGATATCTTTATTAGTTCACTAGTTATTGACAAAAATCACTTTTTTCAGTAATGGCGGTTTTCTTCTGGCTATAGCTCCATAGCTTTTGAAGATACAACAAATCCATTGGCACACTACTGATTCCTCAGTGTCTTGGCTATATTTTGGTGTTTGTTGTATGTTTATATCTTAATTTGTTACCTTACAGTGATGAAAATTCCAAAGATCCCCAATTATTTCCTGTTCTGGATCACAGTATCTGGATTTTTTGCAGGATCTGGATCAGTCTTTGATATTTCCTAGAACCTATTGGGATCTTATCCTGTATTTTTTGGCAAGCGTCCTGACCATTTATTATGGAGTTATATACACATATGCTAAAAATGGCCATATCTAGAAATGATAAAGAATCCTTTAAAAAATTCTTGGATCCAGACGGTGATCCGGATCACTCCCCAATATGGCTGTGTTGTGAGACATGTATATGTTGGACACTGCATATGTGATTTAACCACGATGAAGGAGAGCCAGCCCCCTGCGGTGCGGAGCCACAGAGCCTGGACCCCCTGCGGAGGACAGGGGACAGAAGACTTCCTGACCACTGAGGCTCGGGAAGAGAGAAGGGGGAGTTATGTAAATAAAAGGCTAATGAATGTGAATAAAGAGACTTTGATATAGATGTGTGATTTCCCCCCGCGAGGGAAATGGTTTGATGTGAGAAGGTTTAAATGAGAGAACTTTGGTGTGTTCACTCTCTTTGTTCGCTGCTTAAGAATAAGAGCAGACAGTGGAATGATTTCTTGAATAAACTGAAATGAAAGACAATTCGGTTTCGTTATTCAAGTCTCCCCACATTGGTGACTGACGACGTTGAGAATGAACGAAGAAATTCTCAGGGTCCCGGACTCACAGCGCTCAGAGCTGGCGAGCGCAGTGGCCGTTAAGCTGCCTGATTTCTGGCAGGATAACCCACGGTCGTGGTTTCTGCAAGCAGAGTCGCAGTTCGCGCTCGCAGGAGTAACGGTGGATGACACTAAGTTCCACCATGTCATCGTTAAACTGGACAACAGCACAGCTCGGTGCGTGCAAAGCTTGGTGGAGCAGCCACCCGCGACCGACAGGTACAGCAAGCTGAAATCCACCCTCATCAAGTTTTTCACCCCCTCGGCTGAAGTGAGGGCGAGGAGGATCCTGTCTTTGCTAGACCAAGGTGGACACAGGCCGAGCGCCCTGATGGAGGAGATGATACAGCTGAGAGGGTTGGACAACGATGATTTCATTTTTCAGTTCATCTTCCTCTCCAACCTCCCGGCGCATGCGAGAAGCAAGCTGGCCGGCAAAAAGTGTCACACCCTGGAGGAGTTCCGGGAGCTGGCCCAGGAGGCAGACGGGATCCTGGACGCCTGCGGCGGGCAAGCAACCACAGCAGCGACCCGAGACAGCGGGGAGCCAGAGGCGGCAGAACCAGACTGGCCGACGATGGCGGCAACACGGCCGCGACGAGGGGGAGCCAATAGCCCGGCGACAGAGGCGCGGGCACGACACAGCGGAGGAGAAGATCTCTGCTTTTACCATCGGAGGTTCGCAGAGAAGGCACGCAGGTGTGTGCCGCCCTGCATCTTCAGGAGTTCGGGAAACGGCAAGACCGGGGGTCGCTAGCAGCTTCGACCCTCGGAGAACGCAACAAGCTGCTCTACATCACGGATGCGCACTCCGGACGAGTGTTCCTCATTGACACCGGAGCACAAGTGAGCTTCATCACCCCAACATACGCGGACCGGGTAGCTGGACCCCACGGTGACGGAGCTACAGCGGCAAATGGCTCGAACATCAACACCTACGGGAGAAGGACCTTGCCTTTATGCTTACATGGCCGCACATATGAATGGACTTTTGTAGTAGCGGCAGTGAGTTTCAACATGTTGGGCCGCGGATTTTTTTGTGTTCACACAATCTGTTAGTTGATCTTGCTAATAGACGGCTGGTAAATGCACTCTCTTTTTACTCTCTCCCCTGTTCAGCTCGAGTGTCCCCGCCACCAGTACAGACCCACGTCGCTACAGCAGGTGGTAAGTTTCACACACTCCTCACCCAATTTCCAGCGCTCACTGTGCCCACTTTTTCAGCGACGGTCGCGAAGCATGGGTGAAACACTTCATCCCCACTTCTGGTCCTCCCGTGTTTGCAAAAGCTCGGCGCTTGGATGCAGTTAAGCTCGCCATTGCGCGCGAGGAGTTCGCCAGCCTGGAGAGGCTGGGCATCGTTCGTAGGTCGAAGAGCCCGTGGGCTTCGCCGCTGCACATGGTACCGAAAGCCGATGGCTCCTGGAGACCGTGCGGGGATTACCGCAGGCTAAACAACGCTACGGCACACGATCGCTATCCCATCCCGCACATTCAGGATTTTTCGGTGCACCTGGCGGGGGCGCGCATTTTTTCAAAGATTGATCTAGTTCGCGGCTATCACCAAGTCCCGGTCCAACCGGAGGACATTCCTAAAACAGCGGTAATAACCCCGTTCGGACTTTTCGAATTTTTACGCATGCCGTTTGGTCTCAAAGGGGCGGCGCAAACATTTCAGCGGATGATGGATGCCGTGTTACGCGATCTCCCTTTCGTGTTTGTGTACCTCGACGACATTTTGGTCGCGAGTACTTCAGAGGACGAACACGAAATGCACCTCACAGCAGTTTTTAGGAGGCTGGGAGAGCACGGCTTAATAGTTAACCCAGCCAAGTGCCAGTTCGGCGTTGAGCGGATTGATTTTTGGGTCACCCGCGTCTCCCCGGAGGGAGCGGTTCCGTTACCAGAGAAAGTACGCTCGGTAGCGGATTTTCCCCGTCCACAAACGGTCAAATCACTACAGGAATTCTTGGGATGGTGAATTTTTATAACCGGTTCCTGCCCCACGCAGCTCAAATCATGCAACCGTTATATGCCGCGCTCAAAAAACAAAAGCCGACCCAGGCGGTCGAATGGTCCCCGGAGCGGGAGCGCGCGTTCACAGAGGTTAAAAAAGCCTTGGCTGACGCTGCGCTCCTGGCCCACCCAGACCCTGCAGCACGTATCGCGCTGACGACAGACGCTTCAGATTTAGCCATAGGGGCCGTTATTGAGCAACAGGTAGCCAGAGTTTGGCAGCCTTTGGCTTTCTTTAGCAAATCTTTAAGCGCGGCTGAGCGAAAATACAGCGCGTTTGACAGAGAACTGTTGGCGCTGCATTTGGCTATTCGTCATTTCCAGTTCTGGCTGGAAGGACGGTGCTTCACCGCTTATGTGGACCACAAGCCGCTCACATACGCCATGGCCAAAATTTCAGATCCGTGGTCCGGCAGGCAGCAGAGGCAGCTGGCCGCAATCTCGGAATTTACCACTGACATTAGGCACGTCGCGGGCAAATTCAATGTAGTAGCGGATTGTCTCTCACGCGCGTTCACGACCCCGACACGCGCAGAGGCAGAACGGGCCACCGTGACCGCGCCGCAGGAGAGCGGCACGGTGGCGCGCGCAGCCCCGGTGCACGTGGGTATAGATTACGCAGCCATGGCAGCGGACCAGGGGGCGGACGCAGACGTGCGCGCGCTCCAGTCTGGACCAACAGGGTTGAGGCTGGAGAGCAAGTGTTTACAAACCGGTATGCCCCCCCTGATCTGCGACATGTCGACGGGGCGCCCGCGTCCGGTGGTTCCGGCCACGTGGCGCCGCCGTGTTTTTGACTCGGTCCACTCACTGGCGCACCCGGGGGTGCGCGCGTCGGTGAAACTAGTGGCGGAAAAGTTTGTTTGGCCGTGCCTGCGCAAGCACGTGAAGGAATGGGCAAAAACCTGCATTTCCTGTCAACGGGCCAAAATTCACAGGCACACAAGAGCCCCGTTAGAACCGTTCCGCATTCCGGCCAGAAGGTTCGACCATGTGCACGTCGACCTTGTGGGCCCCCTACCGGCATCACAGGGGTTCACGTATCTTTTGACAATGGTGGACCGCACCACACGTTGGCCGGAAGTGGTCCCACTTGCGACGACCACGGCCGCGGAGGTGGCTCGCGTTTTTTTAACGGCTTGGGTGGCGCGCTTCGGGGTTCCGTCGGACATTACGTCCGATAGAGGACCGCAATTCATCTCTGAGCTGTGGTCAGCGATGGCCAACGGCTTAGGAGCCAAAATTCACCGCACTACGGCTTACCACCCTCAGGCTAATGGTTTATGCGAGCGTTTTCATAGGTCTTTGAAGGCAGCACTCAGAGCGTCGCTCACGGATGCAGATTGGGTAAATAAACTCCCTTGGGTTTTATTAGGGTTGCGTTCTGCGCCTAAAGAGGACTTAGACACCTCCCCAGCGGAGCTGGTATTCGCACAAACTCTGAGGCTGCCGGGCGAGTTTTTTTACCAGAGCACCCAGAGCCCCCACCTCTCTCTGCTCTGGGACCGTTAGTTGGCACGGGGGCAGACACGCTCCCGGGTCCGGTTCATCACGCTTTTCCACGAGTTTTCGTCCCCAAGGCTTTGAAAAATGCCGATTTCGTTTTTGTCAGGCGCGAAGCCCTTAAAGCAACGCTCAAACCACCTTACGAAGGGCCATTTCGAGTGCTGGAGGCAGGTGATAAGCAATTTGTGCTAGATTTTGGGGACAGAAAAGAGACAGTCAGTATTGACAGACTAAAACCTGCTTTTGTCATGAAGGACGTGTCTGTACCGGTCGCGGTGGCGCCTCGACGAGGCAGGCCCCCGCAGAGGGCAATTAACCACTCTCTTCCTCAGTCAACAGACCCGGAGCAGAACAGCACCGCAGGCAAGGCGGGGCCAACGCACAGCAGATTCGGCAGACGGCTGAAGCCCAAGCGGCGCACAGACTGAATGTTGGTGTTGATTATTCAGTAGTGAGTAAGGTGCTATTAAATTTTGGGAATTAGTCTGTTCTTCATCGTTTGGGGGGGGGTTATATGGCTGTGTTGTGAGACATGTATATGTTGGACACTGCATATGTGATTTAACCACGATGAAGGAGAGCCAGCCCCCTGCGGTGCGGAGCCACAGAGCCTGGACCCCCTGCGGAGGACAGGGGACAGAAGACTTCCTGACCACTGAGGCTCGGGAAGAGAGAAGGGGGAGTTATGTAAATAAAAGGCTAATGAATGTGAATAAAGAGACTTTGATATAGATGTGTGATTTCCCCCGCGAGGGAAATGGTTTGATGTGAGAATGTTTAAATGAGAGAACTTTGGTGTGTTCACTCTCTTTGTTCGCTGCTTAAGAATAAGAGCAGACAGTGGAATGATTTCTTGAATAAACTGAAATGAAAGACAATTCGGTTTCGTTATTCAAGTCTCCCCACACCCAAATCTAATCATTTCTTCCTTGTCCCATTTCAGACTTGTCCTGAAAACTTTGTCAAAATCTATTCATAACTTTTTGAGTTATGTTGGTAACAGAGAGACAAACAAACAAACCCTGGAAAAAACATAACCTCCTTGGCGGAGGTAATAAATCTTCAGCCACTTCAGCACTGCTTAAAACTGCAAAACGTTTAATAATTTTCAGTATTTTAATCATGATGGAGGACTGGAGGCCGGTTTTCAGCCTCGGCTGGGGAAGGTCTCAGGAGGGTTTTGGCCTCAAGTCCTTCATAGCTGATTATAAAATCCTAAATTATTGAATATTTTGTAGTTTTTAGCAGAACTGAAGTGGTTTAAGATATATATATATATATACTGTATATAGCCATTCATGAAGAGGCACCTTTTTATATTAGTGACCTGCTCTCTCTACACCAGCCCAGCAGGTCTCTCAGGTCTTCTCATCAGAATCTATTGGTAGTCCCTAGCACTAGGCTCAGAACCAAAGGCGACAGAGCCTTTGCTGCTGTTGCTCCCAGACTGTGGAACTCCTTACCTTTTGAACTTAGATCTGCACCTTCCATTGGTGTTTGTAAGAAGCAACTAAAGACCCACCTTTTTAGCCTGGCTTTTTAACTATGTGCCGATTGTATTTTTATGTGCTTTTACTGTCTACTTTGTTTTTTGTTTTGTTTTTTTTTACCTCCGCCAAGGAGGTTATGTGATCATCGGCGTTGGTTTGTCTGTCTGTCTGTTTGTTTGTTTGTTTGTTTGTTAGCAAGATAACTCAAAAAGTTATGGACAGATTTTCATGAAATTTTCAGATTGTCAGAAATGGGGTATCCTAAAGATGATTAGATTTTGGTGATGATCTGAGAGTGCATACCTCCACCAAGGGCTTTGTTTGTATTTGTGCAGCAGGATTACACAAAAACTACTGGATGGATTTGGATGAAATTTTCACCAGAGGTGGTTCTTGGGCTAGAGAGGAATCCATTACATTTTGGTGATGATCTGAGAATGCATACCTCAGCCAAGACTCTTATCTTCTCACAGTGTGTCAGCCACAATTCTCCAAAACTGATGGACAGACTTTGATGCAATTTTCACCACAAGTGGCTGCAGGCCTACACACAAACCCATTACATTTTGGAGGTGATCCATGAGAAACGAAAGGAGCCTTGGCGGAGGTGTGCGCTCTATGAGTGCTTTTCTAGTTATTAATTGCCCTGTACATGACTTGTGCTGTCTTTAATTTAATTTAAATTTAAATTAAATTTAACTAAATCCATGAACTTTATGACATGTGACTTTAAAAACAACGAGTTGGTATGGTCTCTATATACTACATTATTATCCTTATAGCTTTTTACCTCCGCCAAGGAGGTTATGTTTTCATTGGCGTTTGTTTGTTTGTTTGTTTGTTTGTTAGCAAGATAACTCAAAAAGTTATGGACGGATTTTCATGAAATTTTCACAGATTGTCAGAAATGGGGTATCCTACAGATTACTACATTTTGGTGCTGATCCGGATCACCGTCCAGAAGAAAACCGCCATTATGTGAAATGCGATTTTCCTGAATAACTACTGAACCACTAATCCTATCCATGTCAATCCAATTGCTACTCATATGTTTTCATGGTCAAAGAATCTGAAAACGTACACACAATAAATGTAGCATTAATATTTATGATGTAAAACGCTGTATGGGGGAACTGTGGCGCTTGGCGGAGGTCTGCGCTCTTCGAGTGCTTTTCTAGTTTTTTACTGTTTTATGTGCCTGTGTTTTTATTTTGTTTTGTACCATGTTAAGCACTTTGTGACTCTGTCTGTGAAAGGTGCTCTATAAATAAACGTATTATTATTATTATTATTATTATTATTATTATTATTATTATATGCAGAAAAACAGAGAAAACAATATTGCTATATGATAATTTTAGAGCATTTTTTTGCATGTTAACCCAGTGTTAAAAACGTGAATAAAATTATAAATATCGACACCGCTTTAACAAACACTCATTTCACAATGGGAATATATATTTTGAAGATGGGTATATAAATACAATATAAGTTCATAAAATATGTTAATAAATAGGAACATTTTCTGGAAAGCTCTGCTAGAGTTCCCAGTGTTTTTATTTGGTATACTGAGCAACCAATGGCTGCGTCGTTTGTTTGGCAGTATCAGCCAATGGGGTCATGCACTTTCTCGCTCGGTCTTGGTGTAATCTGCAGAACGCTTTCAGACACTGCCGAGACACGACCGAGAGAACGCGATCCCTCACTGAGATGATGAGCTAACGTGCTAGTAGCAGCCTTTGCCTGGATAAAAAGTTTGAGATTGGTAAGCCTAAACCAACATGAGAAATGAGACATTGCTGTATTATGAATGAATGAATGAATGAATGAATGAATGAATCTTTATTTCGGATAGATTAAAAGTACAGGTTAAAAGAAACTGAATGATATAACAAAGGGGGAAAGAAAATCCAACAAGGTCAGATTAGACAATAACTCCTCTGATTATACAGTTCAACATAAGTTATCCGAAATGGGTGCGGCTTTATATTGCCCACCCATATTCCATCCAAGAATTCAAAAGAAAACAACAAAACAATATCAAATTATCAAATTCTAATACCTTGTTTGTTAAATTTTAAGATTTGAATCCAAAGGCTGTGAACTCACGTTGAGCGCGGGAATCCCTGTGAAGCACATGTCGCTTAGCATGGTGAGTGCCATTCATTGTGTATGGGAAATGCTAACCGCTAGCTTAAAATGCTAACCGCCGATGCTAATTCCGGCTAGTTTTTTCATCAGAAAAGGGCAATTTTCAAAGCTGTAATGGTTAGCAATGGTCCCATTTCACTTGCCCTCGATTGTTGCTTAAGAGTGAATGTTACATCTGTGGTTTTAAGGTGTTTAAAAATATTATTTGTTGTATGACCTGGAAATATTTTGTAATAAGCTATAGAGCCTAGCTTAAATTTTGTGTTCTGACCTATTTTGTAGGTCAGGGTTTTTTTTTTTGTTTGGACTGGATTACAAGAACGTGGATTCTCCAGATCTGGATGGCGAGCTGAAGCCCGAACACGATTAACTGCTAGAGGTGATCCAATTGATCACCTGGAACGGACACTAGAGGACTGTATATTTTGTAAATATATTTTGGAGTATTTTATTTTACTTTAATTTTTTTGCCACTATTGTTACAGTGCTGTGTTTTTTTGTTTAAGTGTACACATTTGTTAAAATAATACACATATTTGCAAGTTCCCATACTATTGTGTGTCTGTCATCTGTTGTTGCACCTCCCAGGCTCCTACGCACCTAGAATCTATCTGACCTGGCCCAGTTGTCCCTTCTGTCCAGGTAGTAAAGTTTAAGGTAACTACACTGCCATAACACAACACTACCAAAAGGGTACAAGGCTGTGCACCTAAAGTAATATTACACAAAGTAAGTGCTATACACACACACTAAAGTGCTACAAAGTGGTGTTTCAAAAACTCTGGCGAGCGCAGCCAGGAGCCTGGAGCATTGCGACAACAGATGTGGATTCTGTTTTGACCCCTGACCAAACAGTTCATATACTGTCAAAATGGATTTTGTTGAAAAATACGGTGTCAGAGTTCCAAATGCAGTCATTGTCAGTGGTGTTGTTGATAAAGAAAAAGACAAAGACGTCAGCTGAAACGGTCTCTGCTGACGTTGATCCTGCTTTCCCTACTGTAGAACCCACACAAAGTGGAGTCTCTCCTCCACTCCAAGTTGAAGTGCCTCGCACCCCTAAAACCACTCAAGCACTCTTCTAAAGTCCTCTTAGACCAAACTTGACACCTCAACTGTTGAGTCCAGCTGATTTTAACCCACCCGAGGTTCAAAAAATCATAGTTGAACATGTCATTAAAAATGCAGAGAAGCCATCAAACGCCCACTCCTCTTTGAGAATCAGAGCTTTCTCTGGCAAAACGCCAAGACCGCATACTGAAGCTGATTATGAGACATGGCGTTCACATGTTGACCTGATGATGGAAGATACTTCTTTGTCTGACTTGGAAAAATCTCGCAAGATCCTTGAAAGTCTTCTTGCTCCTGCGTCTGATATTATTCGCCCTCTTGGGCCTGAAGCCACCTCTGCCGACTATCTTAAGCTTTTGGATTCAGCTTTTGGGACTGCTGAAGACGGTGAGGAACTGCTTGTGCGATTCATGAACACTCTCCAAGATTAAGGAGAAAAACCCTCTGCATATCTGAAGCGTTTGCAGGTGGCGCTCAATCTCACAGTGCGTAGAGGTGGTCTAGAACCACAGGAAGTGGACAAACAGCTTTTCAAGCAGTTTAACAGAGGCTGTTGGGATGATAATCTGCTAAAGGAGCTACAGCTGGAACTAAAAGATAAACATCCACCTGCGTATGCAGAGTTATTGCTTCACCTTTGCACTGCTGAAAACAGACAAGAAGTTAAAAACACACCCATGAAAAAACACTTGGGCACCACAAAACCAAAAGCAGCCTCCTATGAACAAACAGTCACTGAAACAAGTACAAATAGTGGAGTAGGGTCTGACAGTCTGGAAGAACTGAAAAAGCAAGTTGTGGATCTACAACGCCAAGTAGCTGCTGTCATGAAACAAAAGAAACAAGCACCACCGAAGAAAGACCCAACTAAGAAATCTGGAAATAAAAAACCTGACCATGACAAACCTGAAAACTTACCTTCATCCAGCCGTCCCAGTACTAGGCCCAAACCATGGTATTGCTTCTGCTGTGGCGAAGATGGGCATATTGTAGCCACTTGTGAGTCAGAGCCAAACCCTGCACTTGTAGCTGCAAAACACAAAGAATTAAGAGTAAAGAGACAGATTTGGGACAGTCAGAACCCCCAGTCTTCTTTTAAACTGAAGTCTGCCCCTCTTGTGGGACAAACAGAGGCTAGTTCAGAGATGACCTGTTCCACACCAAAAGCTCCATTCAAGGCACGTGCTAAACTGAAGTCACACTACAAAACAGACCCCTTTAACTTTCCTAATGGTCTAATTGGTACAAAAAGTACAGCATAAGTGAAAGTGAATGGCTGTACTGTGAGCTGTTTTTTTTAGATACAGGCTCCCAGATGACTACTGTCCCTGAGTCCTATTACAGACAGTAGTTATCCAACCATGAGATTAAGCCACTTTTTGAGCTGTTAGAAGTGGAGGGAGCTAACGGTCAGAGTGTACCTTATTTAGGCTACATTGAAATGCATGCCACTTTCCCAAAAGACTTTCTCGGTATTGAAGCCGAAGTGCCAACACTTGCATTAGTGGTTCCCGATGTACGTGCAGCTGATCAGTCCTTAGTGTTAATAGGGACAAACACACTAGATGTACTTTACGAGCTGTACTCTGATGCATGTTCTGAACTGCAGACAACCATGTCATTTGGTTATAAGGCAGTGTTAAAAGTCCTTGAGCTACGGCACAGACAGTCCCAAGACACTAGCCTTGGTTTAGTGACCATGCACAGCACAAGAGCCACAGTTAGTTCCTGCAGGTCAAACAGTTGTTCTAGATGGCGCTGTAGCTGTGTCAGCCGGCAACAGTGAAAAATCTGTCTTGTTAGAACACCCGTTAATGTCAGCCTTACCTGGTGGTATCCTAGTAAAACCATGTCTCATAGACTTACCTGAAAGAACACCTTACCTTGTTCCAGTTATACTTACCAATGAATCGGAACATGACGTGACAATCCCTCAGAAGTGTGTCATTGGAGAAATCTGTACATATCAACGAGTCCTATCGCAAGAACACTCCGTGAAAGTTACAAAGTCCACAAATGAACAAAAGTCCACTCTGAAGTTCAACTTTGACTCTTCCCCCATTAGCGTTGAATGGAAAGAGCGCCTAACAGAAAAACTCAGTCAAATGCCCGAAGTATTTGCACAAAATGATCTTGACTTTGGCAAAACAGATCAAGTGAAACACACAATCAAATTATCAGATGAAACACCGTTCAAACACAGAGCACGTCCCATACACCCAAATGACCTGGAAGCAGTCCGTAAGCATCTCAAAGAACACCAACAAGCAGACGTGATAAGAAAGTCCACTTCCCCATTTTCTTCGCCTATTGTAGTGGTGCGAAAGAAAAATGGCGATGTCCGCCTTTGTATTGATTACAGGAAGCTTAACATGCAGACTGCAAAAGATGCTTACCAAGACTCCCGAAGAACATGAGGCTCGCTTAATGAAAGTTCTCAATCACCTAAAAGAGTACGGGCTTAAACTCTCCCCTGAGAAATGCAAATTTTTTCAAACTTCTGTCAGATACCTCGGTCACATTGTGTCCAGTAAAGGAGTTGAGACTGACCCCGGAAAAGTGAAAGCCCTAAGTACCTGGCCTGTGCCCTGTGATCTCAAACAGCTCCGCTCGTTCTTAGGCTTTTCAGGGTACTATAGGCAGTTCATTAAGAACTATTCCAGCATCGTTAAGCCCCTCACTAACTTAACATCAGGCTACCTTCCTTTGCGCAAAAGCACAAAGCCCAAAGCTAAGCCTGCCCAGTACCACGACCCAAAGACACCGTTTGGCGAGCGATGGACTTCTTCCTGTGATCTTGCATTCAAAACCATCATTGAAAAGCTCAGTACTTGCACCTGTCCTGGGTTTCGCCGACCCTCAGTTGCCATATACACTCCATACTGACACCAGCACTACAGGGCTTGGCGCCACGCTCTATCAAGGAGCAGGAGGGCCAGACTAGGGTCATAGCTTATGCAAGCCGGGGGTTGTCTAGAAGTGAGTTCCCGTTACCCCCCACCCATAAATTAGAATTTTTAGCTCTAAAGGTGGGCAGTAACGGGAGAAGTTTGCAGACTTTTATATGTCAATCATTTTACTGTCATGACAGATAGTAACCCCCTGACGTATATTGCGACCTACTGCTAAGATGGATGCCATGAGTTATAGGTGGCTAGCTGCTCTGTCGACATTAAACTTTAAGCTCCAATACAGAGCAGGCAAGCTAAACTCAGATGCAGACGGCCTCTCTAGACGGCCACATTGGCGAGTAACTTAATGACGCAGTGTCCCCAAAAGGAGCTTGACCGCATACAGCAGTTCACTCAACTCTTGTGCTCTTCCTGAAGAGCAGTTTGAATTCCGAAAAGGGGGGGACAGTGGTACTGCTATATGCGAAAAACACCGTGTCTGTAGATCTCCAGAAAACACCTTCCTTTGGTTCACTCCGTTAGCCCTCTCTGTACCGCCGCCATTCCAGATGTGCTATGCCGAGGAAAATGACTGTGGTAGTCTTCCAGTTGTACCCCACATGACTCCTGAACAGATCAAAAAAGAAACGAAAAAAGAACTGACCCCTGTTTAAGAGAAGTGATTGCACAAATTGAAACTGGGCTAAAATTCCACCACTGTACGAACTGAACTTCTGAATTCAACTTGATTACTCTGGATAGCTCAGTCGACTTGAAATGTGGCAATAATATCCTCTACCTCACTCGCCAAGACGGAGGAAATGTATTTACCAGCTCGATCTTACCTGAACAGCTCCGCGATTCAGTCTTTCAAAGCCTACCACTGTGACATGGGCCATTTAGGTACCAGGAGCATACTTTGGATTCTCGCCAGAACAAGGTTCTATTGGCCTCGCGCATGGCGGGCAGATATTGAAAAAGAAGGATCAAGGACATGTAATCGCTGCATAAGACATAAAACCGCTCCAGAACCGAGCTGCTCCTCTTGTCAGTATAAGTCCACCCGACCGCTCGAACTTGTCTGTAGGGAATTGCCTGTCCATTGAGCCCGATCAAAGTAACACAAAGGATGTGCTCGTGTTAACTGATCATTTCACGAAATACACTATAGGCCATCCCTACCAGCAATCAGAAAAGCTTCAGACCGGGTGCAAAGGCACTTGGGACAACTTTATAGTTCCCCTACGGGATAACCCGAACGGCTACATAAGTGGATCAAGGTCCCAATTTTGAGTCCCATATTAATATAAAAGAACTTTGTAAAATCATGGGCATTCGCAAAATCCGAACGGACACCCCTATCACCCCAGAGGTAACCCGGTATAACGTTTCATAGAACGTTATTAAGCATGCTTGGTACTCTGGTAGGAAAAGAACAATCCTCAATTGGCACAACTATGTAAAACCACTTGTACATGCGTACAATTATTCAAAAAATGACACTACTGGTTTTGCCCCATATGAGTTAATGCTCGGTCATCAGCCAAGATTGCCAATCGACCTTGCATTTGGGCTCTCGTTTCACAACAAAAGTTTCAAGTCACATTTCCAGTACACTGAAAAACTGAAGACAACTCTACAATAAAGCTAAAAACTAGCAACAGAAAATGCTAACAAGATGCCTGAAAGAAACAAAACAAGATTTGATATGCGAGTGAAAACCCTCAAACTGAACCAGGCGACAGAGTTTTGGTACGTGCAGTCCCGTCGCAGAGGAAAGCACAAACTAGCAGACAGGTGGGAAGCTGAAATCCACATTGTGGTGAACCAAGCAGGTGACTTGCCTGTTTACACTATAAAACCTGAGACAAAAGATGGTCCTGTTCACACCGTTCACCGCGACCTCTTGCTTCCCTGTGGTTTTCTTGCCCCTGTTGAAGAAGAACCTGTCCAGCCAAAAGGGTGTCCGCAAACCTAAGACAAGACAGTCCACCTGAACAAAGTGAGGAATGTGAGAATTCAGAACCGGAAAATGAGGATGTCTATTGGTACAGAGAAGAACCAATCCAAACGCCCATAAAGCTCACTCGAGTTTATGAAATTCCCCATCCAAAGACATTCTTTAAAGAAGACATTCCTGCTAAAACTCACCTGAGAATGACAACCAAATAGAAAATGACAATTCACCTGGATGTGACAACTTACCGAATGATGGAAACCTGGAGGAAACTGAAACAAATGTGGAACAATCAAACATTAAGAATGGAACTGAATGTGAAACCAACTTATCAGAATCAGAATCAGAATGAGATTTATTGCCATTGTTCATGTAGTACACAAACTAGGAATTTGTCTCGGTGCAATGCTGCAACATTAAACATGGAGTAGCACTAAAGATAAAAATAAAAAAAACTATGCATGCAATAAAAGGTAGAATATGAATAAGTAATACTAATCTATGCAATTTTTAAATATATTAACAAGAAGCAGATATTGTGGAGTTCCACATAGTGCAGTCGGTAGTGCAAAAAGAAAACAGTGATAATTGTCATGAGTCCGGTTGAGCTGCTGTACGTAGTGCACGAGAGTCTAATAAGTCACTTAGTGTTCAGCAGTCTGATGGCAGAGGGGAAGAAGCTGTTCATGTAGTGGGAGGTTTTAGTCTGAATGGACCGAAGTCTTCTGCCTGAGGGGAGGGGGGCAAACAGTGCGTGTCCAGGGTGTGAAGGGTCGGCTATGATCCGACCTGCACGCCTCCGGGTCCTGTAGATGTACAGGTCCTGGAGGGATGGGAGCTTGCAGCCGATCACCTTCTCAGCCGCACGCACAACACGCTGCAGTCTTAGTCTGTCCCTGGCGGTGGCTCCTGCGTACCACACGGTGATGGAGGTGGTGAGGATGGACTCGATGATTGCCGTGTAGAACTGCACCAACATCTTGGTGGGTAGCTTCAGCTTCCTCAGCTGCCGCAGGAAGAACATCCTCTGCTGGGCCTTTTTGATGAGGGAGCTGATGGTCGGCTCCCACTTGAGGTCCCGGGTGATGGTGGTGCCCAGGAAGCGGAAGGAATCCGCAGTGGTGATGGGAGAGTCTGTGAGGGTAAGGGGGGGCAGAGGGGCTGTGACTTTTCTGAAGTCCACGATCATCTCCACTGTCTTCAAAGCGTTCAGCTGCAGGTTGTTGTGGCTGCACCAGGACGCCAGCTGGGCCACCTCTCTCCTGTAGACGGACTCGTCGCCATTGGAGATGAGCCCGATGAGGGTGGTGTCGTCCGCAAACTTGATCAGCTTGACAGACTGGTGGCTGGAAGTGCAGGAGTTGGTGTACAGGGAGAAGAGCAGGGGGGAAAGTACACAGCCCTGGGGTGATCCGGTGCTGATGCTAACAGAGTCTGAGACAGTCTTTCCCAGCCGCACATGCTGCCTCCGGTCCGTCAGGAAGTCGGTGATCCACCTGCAGAGGGAGTCAGGCACGTTGAGCAGGGACAGCTTGTCCTGGAGCAGAGCGGGGCGGATGGTATTGAATGCAGAGCTGAAGTCCACAAACAGGATCCTGATGTAGGTTCCCGGGGAGTCCAGGTGCTGCAGGATGGAGTGGAGAGCCAGGTTGACTGCGTCGTCCACAGACCTGTTGGTTCTGTAGGAAAACTGCAGCGGGTCCAGGAGGGGAGTGGTGATGTTCTTGAGGTGGGGCAGGACCAGGCGCTCAAAGGACTTCATGACTACAGAGGTGAGCGCTACAGGTCTGTAGTCGTTAAGTCCAGTGATCCGTGGCTTCTTGGGGACAGGGACAATGGTAGAGGTTTTAAGGCAGACCGGCACATGGCATGACTTCAGGGAGGTGTTAAAAATGTCTGTGAAGACAGGAGTCAGCTCCTCCGTACAGTGTCTCAGGGTGGAGGGAGACAAGCCGTCCGGACCGGGGGCCTTGTGCGGGTTCAGTCTGGAGAACTGTTTGTGCACGTCCTGCTCACTGATGGCAAGGGCAGGGGGGGAGGAGGGGGGCGCCTTTGATGAAGTGGGGACCATGGAGGCAGTGGCACTGTGGGGAGTGGGGGAGTTGGACACAGCTGACGAGGTGTCAAAACGGGCATAGTGTTGGGACAGTCTTTGACAAAGGGCTTTGTCATCCTGTCCTTTAGAAGCCTGAGGCCGATAGTTGGTGATTTGCCTCAGTCCTCTCCACACAGAAACAGAGTCGTTAGCATTGAACTGTTGCTGGAGTCTCTCAGAATACACAGATTTAGCTCTCCTCAGCTCTCTCCTAAACCGGTATTTGGCCTCCTTGTAGCAGTCCCTGTCTCCACTTTTCAGCGCTGCTTCCTTCTCCTTCCTGATCTGTCTGAGCTTAGCTGTGGACCAGGGCTTGTCGTTGGAGTAACTCACCCTGGTGCGCGATGGAAGAATGCTCTCCTCACAAAAGTTGATATATGAGGTCACAGTGTCCGTGTACTCATCCAGATCATGCGTGGCTCCTTTAAACATGTCCCAGTCAGTTATTTCCAAGCACGTGCGCAGCTCCTCCCCAGCTTCACTGGTCCATTTCCTCGTAGTGCTCACAACAGGTTTTGTGAGCTTCAGTCTCTGTCTGTATGTGGGGATCAGGTGGACCATCACGTGATCAGATAGACCGAGCGCAGCGCGGGGAACAGCGCCATACGCGTCCTTAACTGTAGTGTAACAGTGATCCAGCATGTTTATTCCTCTGGTGGGGCATTTAATAAACTGTTTGTATCGGGGGAGATCGTGGCTCAGGTTGCTCTGGTTAAAGTCGCCAACCACAATAACCAGAGAGTTCGGGAAAGTCCGCTCCGCTTGCTGAATGTGATCCGCGAGCGCGCGCTGAGCTTCGCGCACGTCCGCGTCAGGCGGGACGTAAACAGCGGCCAGGATGAATGAAGCAAACTCACGCGGGGAATAAAATGGCTTGCAGTTGATGAATAAATATTCCAGAGCGGGAGAACAGTGTTGGGAGATCACAGTTACATCGGAGCACCAGCTGCTGTTGATGTAGAAGCAGACTCCTCCGCCTGTGGACTTGCCGGAGAGCCCCGTGTCTCGATCAGCACGAAACAGCTGAAATCCCTCGAGGAGGAGCGCGCTGTCCGGTGTCTTTTCCTTGAGCCAGGTCTCATTGAAGCAGAGGCCACACGAGGTGGAGAGGTCCTTAAATCGCATCAGCAGTCTCAGTTCATCTACCTTGTTATAAAGAGAGTTGACGTTGGACAGAAATATTCCAGGCAAAGCCGTGCGCGTGCCTCTCCTGCGAAGCCACACGAGGGCACCCGCTCGTCTTCCTCTCTTTCGCCGTCTCACTTTTTGGGCTAAAAAGTGAACCAGATCGGCGGCAGGAGCCAAAAAAACTGGGAGTAGGTCCGTGGGAGTGAAAGTCCTGATATTTAGTAGCTCTTCATGGGTGTAAGAGCAGGCAGACACACAATTGACGAACAAAAACAAACAAAAAAGAGCGCAGCGAAGCACCATGGCGACCACTGTGGGCGCCATCTTGTATCTTTTACTTACCTGATAAAAGTACCTGTGATGAACATGTGGAAGAAAACAAATCTGAAAAAGAAATCCCAAAGACTGTGAGATGCTCCGAGAGGACAACCTCCCAGCCAGAAAGACTACAGTATAGTCAGTTGGGAAATCCTCTCATAACTGTGGCGCAGTCCCTGTTTCAAGGACTAAACCTGGCTTTTACCAGAGCCTTAACAGAGACAGATCCTAAGATTATTCCCATGAACACTGGTTCTCTCGTCATCACTATCTAGCTAATCCCATGCAAAGGGACTTGCATGATTCTAAGGGGGGATAGTGTAACCCAGTGTTAAAAACGTGAATAAAATTATAAATATCGATGCCGCTTTAACAAACACTCATTTCACAATGGGAATATATATTTTGAAGATGGGTATATAAATACAATATAAGTTCATAGAATATGTTCATAAATAGTTAGGGACATTTTCTGGAAAGCTCTGCTAGAGTTCCCATTGTTTTTATTTGGTATACAGAGCAACCAATGGCTGCGTCGTTTGTTTGGCAGTATCAGCCAATGGGGTCATGCGCTTTCTCGCTCGGTCTTGGTGTAATCTGCAGAACGCTTTCAGACACTGCCGAGACACGACTGAGAGAACGTGATCCCTCACTGAGATGATGAGCTAACGTGCTAGTAGCAGCCTTTGCCTGGATAAAACATTTGAGATTGGTAAGCCTAAACCAACATGAGAAATGAGACATTGCTGTATTATCAAATTCTAATACCTCGTTTGTTAAATTTTAAGATTTGAATCCAAAGGCTGTGAACTCACGTTGAGCGCGGGAATCCCTGTGAAGCATATGTCGCTTAGCATGATGAGTGCCATTCATTGTGTATGGGAAATGCTAACCGCTAGCTTAAAATGCTAACCGCCGATGCTAATTCCGGCTAGGTTTTTCATCAGAAAAGGGTGCTTTTCAAAGCTGTAATGGTTAGCAATGGTCCCATTTCACTTGCCATTGATTGTTGCTTAAGAGTGAATGTTACATCTGTGGTTTAAAGGTGTTTAAAAATATTATTTGTTGTATGACCTGGAAATATTTTGTAATAAGCTATAGAGCCTAGCTTAAATTTTGTGTTCTGACCTATTTTGTAGGTCAGCTTTTTTTTTGTTTGGACTGGATTACAAGAACGTTGATTCTCCAGATCTGGATGGCGAGCTGAAGCCCGAACACGACTAACTGCTAGAGGTGATCCAATTGATCACCTGGAACGGACACTAGAGGACTGTACATCTTGTAAATATATTTTGGAGTATTTTATTTTATTTTTTTGCCACTATTGTTACAGTGGGTTTTTTTTTGTTTAAGTGTACACATTTGTTAAAATAATACACATATTTGCAAGTTCCCATACTATTGTGTGTCTGTCATCTGTTGTTGCACCTCCCGGGTTCCTACGCGCCTAGAATCTATCTGACCTGGCCCAGTTGTCCCTTCTGTCCAGGTAGTAAAGTTTAAGGTAACTACACTGCCATAACACAACACTACCAAAAGGGTACAAGACTGTGCACCTAAAGTAGTATTACACAAAGTAAGTGCTATACACACACACTAAAGTGCTACAAAGTGGTGTTTCATACATCTTTGGCTTGAGGGTCCTCAAAGGGTGCAAAGTTGTAATTTTTACCCCATGTAAAAAAAATACTAATGCAGAGAAATCGGCGTTGCTCCTAGTTTTTGACAAAGCCCACACTCTAATCACCAGCAACGCCCCATCCCCCAACCGTTCATTTTGTAAACTAGAAAAGCACTCAGAGAGCGCATACCTCCACCAAGGCTCCTTCCGTTTCTCATGGATCACCTCCAAAATGTAATGGGTTTGTGTGTAGGCCTAGAGCCACTTGTGGTGAAAATTGCATCAAAGTCTGTCCATCAGTTTTGAAGTATTGTTGCTAACACACTGTGAGAAGATTAGAGCCTTGGCCAAGGTATGCATTCTCAGATCATCACCAAAATATAATGGGTTCCTCTCTAGGCCAAGAACCACCTCTGGTGAAAATTTCATTCAAATCCATCCAGCAGTTTTTGTGTAATGCTGCTGCACAAATACAAACAAAGCCCTTGGTGGAGGTATGCACTCTCCGATCATCACCAAAATCTAATCATCTGTTCCCCGTGCCATGACACACCTTTCCTGAATATTTCGTCAAAATTTGTTCATAACTTTTTGAGTTTTGTTGGTAACAGACAGACAAACAGAAAAACCCCGGTAAAAACATGACCTCCTTGGTGGAGGTAAAAATATCTCATATTTTGTGTTTTTTTTTCATAAATCAAGTTGCCTCATATTCAAACTGTCATTTAAAGGGTTAAGACTGTGTGTTGATTTCAAATGTGCAGAAGCATCAGAGTCTAAATTAGCAGGTGAAGTGATAAATGTTTCCGTTCAGAGAACTCTCCAGAGACCACAGATGGGCGTCTCAGAGCAGAGATGAAACGCTGCAGGAAACCAGCCACAGACCAACTGCAGCACAAAAACCACCATCAGCAAACCTGCTTTAACAGGGAAGTTAGTGGTGTGAAAACGTATTTGCCTCCTTCCTCATTTCTCTTTTTTTGTATGTTTTTCACACTTAAATGTTTCAGATCATCAAACAAATTTAAATATGAGACAAAGACAACACAAGTAAACACAAAATGCAGTTTTTAAATGAAGGTGTTTATTATTAAGGGAAAAAATCCAAACCGACATAGTCCTGTGTGAAAAAGTGATTGCCCCCTAAACCTAATAACTGGTTGGGTCACCCTTAGCAACAACAACAACTGCAATCAAGCCTTTGTGATAACTGGCAATGAGTCTTTTACAGCGCTGTGGAGGAATTCTGGCCCACTCATCTTTGCAGAATTGCTGTAATTCAGCTGCATTGGAGGGTTTTTGAGCATGAACTGCCCTTTTAAGGTCATGCCACAGGATCTTAATCAGATTCAGGTCAAGAATTTGACTAGGCCGCTCCAGAGTCTTCATTTTGTTTTTTCTTAAGCCATTCACAGGTGGACTTGCTGGTGTGTTTTGGATCATTGTCCTGCTGCAGAACCCAAGTGCGCTTCAGCTTGAGGTCACAAACAGATGGCTGGACATTCTCCTTCAGGATTTTTTGGTAGACAGCAGAATTCATGGTTCCATTTACCACAGCAAGTCTTCCAGGTCCTGAAGCGGCAAAACAGCCCCAGACCATCACACTACCACCACCATATTTTACTGCTGGTATGATGTTCCTTTTCTGAAATGTTGTTTGTTACGATCCGAGCGCCGGTCTTGTCCGCGCTCGGGCCACGTATAGCTCTCTGCCGGCTTTGACAGCTGTGGGTTATATTCTGGCTTCACCGGGCTTTTATTGTGAAGGCGCTTGGTGGGGCTTCCGGCTGTCAAAGACGGTCAGCTGTTTATCATCACTGCTCGTTAGTGCTCGGCTTTATTAGGCGGGTGCTGATGATAGTCTAGTTGCGTGAGTATCGTCAAACAATCGTCAGACCTTCTTCGTCATGTTCATGTCAGGTTGGTGTTTTCTTGTTATGTCATAGTTTAGCTTGTAGTGGCTGGGGTTAGCCCTACGAGCCCCTGTACCTCGTAGTGTGTGTTTTGCCCTTAGCGGCTCATAGTCTTGTGTCACGTATTGTCTTGTCTTGTAAATAAACATCATTGCAAAACTCTCCGGTGACTCTTGGCATCTTATGGTGATCCACGAGGATCACCGCATGACAGTGTTACTTTTATGCCAGTTGTAATGGGACACATACCTTCCAAAAAGTTCAGCTTTTGTCTTGTTAGCCCAAAGAGTTTTTTACCAAAAGTCTTGGGGATCATCAGGATATTTTCTGGCAAAACTGAGATGAGCCTTTATGGTCTTTTTGTTCAGCAGTGGTTTTCGTCTTGGAACTCTACAATCCTACAAATCCTTCAAATATCTTGGGACGAGTATTGATAGTAATTTAAACTTTGAAGAGAACTGTGAAAGGGTGTGCAAAAAGGGTCAGCAACATTTGCATTGTTTAAGGAAACTTGCACGCTTCCAAATTGACCGAACCATAATGACAATGTTTTATCGGGCTTTTATTGAATCTGTTTTATCCTTTTCTTTAGTGTCATGGTTTGGTCAGATAAAACTGAAACAGAGGAAATCCTTGGATCAGGTAGTTAGATGGTCCAGTCGTTTGCGTGGTGAGTCACAGCTGAGCCTGACGTCCCTGTACGCCAGACAGGTACAGAGGATGGCTACCTCCATTTTAAATGATGACTCCCACCCTTTGCACTGCAGCTTTCAGCTTCTTCCCTCCAGACCGAGGTTTGCTGTCCCAAAAAGTAAAACCCAGCGCTACAAAAACAGCTTTGTTCCTGCTGCTGTCAAAGAGTTGAACAAGATGTAACAATATATTACACCTAATTTAGTTACCTATTTATTAATTGTATTTTATATTTACTTAATTTTGTAGGTTTTTTATTTGGTTTCTAAATCTTTTATTGGGTTTTATACTTTTGAGTTTTTAACCTCTTTGAATAGTCTAACTTTTTAACATGACCCTTTTCTCTCATCTATTTGTCTTATGTCCTGATTGGTGGAGCCTTGAGTACTTTTATCATGTTTATAGTCAGCTTCATGTGTGCCTGTGTTTGTGTTAATGTTGAATGTAATTGTGGTTTGTAAATATGGATGTCACCTGACTGCAAAACAAATCTGACATAACGCATGGCTCAGGAGACACACACGCAGGCTCAGAGTGAATTTAACAGCTTTATTTCAATTCAATTCAATTCAATTCAATTCAACTTTATTTATATTTCATCTCTCGGCGCCACACCAGTCGGCTGCCTTTTGCAACAGCGGCTCGATTCCGAGTTTTTTTTTTCCCTTCCTCTCTCTTTTGATCACTTTTTTTTTTCTTCACCCCACTTATATCACGGACACACAGATCGTCCCAAATGTCTCCTGAGCCGGTGGACGGAGCCACTGTTTATAGCAGGATACGATATAACAGGGAAGAGCTGCTAGCATTTAACCGCCACCCGGTCCCACTGGAAAAACTCGACATACCGAGAGAACTGAGAGCGAAAACGCCGCGGCTGCCGGGCTGGAGTAAGGCGGAGGACAAAAAATATAAGGTACAGACCCTCCTTCCATCTGTTGTCATGGGAAATGTACGGTCGATACTGGAAAGTTAGATGAGCTAGCGGCTATCTCCCGTTATGATAGCACTTACCAGGAGTGCTCTCTCCTTTTGTTTACTGAGACGTGGCTAACTGAACTAGCAGCAGATGCTAACATTGAGCTGGAGGGTTTTCACATGATACGAGCTGACCGAACACCAGAGAGTGGCAAAACTAGGGGGCGGTGGAGTGATAATGTATGTTAACAACAACTGGTGCAGACCGGGACATATCACTGTTAAACAACGACACTGCAGCAAAGACATTGAGTTGCTAGCTGTTAGCATGAGGCCTACATATCTCCCGAGAGAACACTCACACGTGATCTGCATTGTTGTTTATGCAAATCCGACGGCGAACGCTGGGACAGCGTGTGACGTCATCCATTCAGTAACCAGCAGGCTGCAGACAGAACACCCAGATGCTCTTCTCCTCATCTCAGGCGATTTCAACCACGTTTCACTGTCTCCCATTCTGCCCACTTTCACCCAGTATGTCACATGCCACACTAGAGACAATAAAACACTGGATTTGTTCTACGCAAACACTAAGGAGGCGTACACCTCATCACAACTCCCCCCACTTGGGAGATCGGATCACAACTTGGTTCATCTCCGACCGGTGTACAAACCCCTAGTGCACAGACAACCTCCGGCCATGCACACTGTGGAGTTATGGTCTGAGGAGACAATGGACACTCTAAAGGGCTGTTTTGAAGCCACTGCCTGGAAGCAGCTCTGCGATCCACATGGTGAGGACATCGATGGCCTCATTCACACCTTCACGGGCTACCTCAGCTTCTGTGTGGACAAATCCGTTCCCACCAAGACCATACGGTGTCACTCAAACAACAAACCCTGGATTAACCCTGAGATAAAAACACTTCTGAGAGAGAAGAAGAGGATCTTCAGGTCGGGGAACAGGGAGATGCTGAAGTCCGTACAGAGGGAGCTGAGGAGAAAGATCAGAGAAGGCAAGGACAGCTTCAGGAAGAAGATGGAGGACAAGCTGCAACAGAGCGACATCAGCGGGGTCTGGAGAAACCTCAAAACCATCTCGGGGCTCCAGAATACCTCCCGCCAGGCCACGGGGGGCAGGGAGTGGGCGAACAACCTGAATCTGTTTTTCAATAGATTTGACCAACCGCCCTCCCCCCTGTCTGCACAACAACCACTGCTGCCTCTAAGAAATCAAGTCCTGCTACCCACTCCCCACTCCACCGACACCCCCCCCCACGCCCCACACACAGCCCCCCAACCTGACCCTGAACCAAGTCCCAGGTGAGGACGGAGCTGAGGAAGATCAAGGCGAGGAAGGCGTCGGGACCGGATGGCATCAGCGCAAAGCTCCTCAAGTCCTGTGCAGACCAGCTGTGTGGGATTGTGACGTATATCTTCAACATGAGCCTGAAAACTGGGGAGGGTACCACAGCTGTGGAAAACATCTTGTGTGGTACCTGTACCAAAAACTTCCCACCCCAAAGACCTGAACAGCTTCAGACCGGTGGCCTTGACGTCCCACTTGATGAAGACCCTGGAGAGACTGCTCCTTGCTCATCTCCGCCCCCTGGTGGAACCAGCGATGGATCCACTCCAGTTCGCCTACAAGGCATGGCATTGGGGTGGAGGATGCGGTGATCTTCCTCCTTCACCGTTCTCTGTCCCACCTGGAGAAGCCCGGGAATATGGTGAGGATCATGTTCTTTGACTTCTCCAGTGCTTTCAACACCATCCAACCGATGATCCTGAAGGACAAGCTGCTGCGCGCAGGGGTGGACCAGCACCTGTCATCATGGGTCCTGGACTACCTCACGAACCGGCCTCAGTTTGTGAGAACCCGGGACTGTGTTTCCGACACGATCATCAGTAGCACGGGGGCCCCCCAGGGGAACGGTGCTGGCTCCCTTCCTGTTCACTCTTTATACTGCGGACTTCTCACACAACACAACACATTGCCATCTACAGAAGTTCTCTGATGACTCTGCGATCGTTGGTCTCATCTCCAGCGGAGATGAAGCTGAGTACAGTGGGCTTATCCAGGACTTTGTGGACTGGTGCCATCGGAACTGCCTCCAGATCAACGCGGGAAAACTAAGGAGCTGGTGGTGGACTGCCGCAGGCATGGGCAGCCCTCACAGCACCAGTAAATATACAGGGAACAGACATCGAGATGGTGACATCCTACAAGTACCTGGGTATTCATCTGAACAATAAACTAGACTGGTCACACAATACTGACACACTCTACAAGAAGGGACAGCGCAGGCTGTTCCTGCTGAGGAGACTCAGGTCTTTTGGTGTACAAGGGGCACTGCTGAAGTCATTCTATGACACGTGGTGGCATACAGCCATCACTTTTGGAGTGGTCTGCTGGGGCAGTGGCATTATTGCAGCCGATAGGAAGAGACTGAACAAACTGATTACAGAAGCTAGCTCTGTCCTGGGGCAGCGCCTTGATCGATGGAGGAGATAGGAGAGAGAAGGACGGGTGGCTAAACTGTCATCTCTGCTGGAGTCCGAGTTCCACCCTATGGCAGGACATACTGGATGCACTGAGGAGCTCATTTAGCAGCAGACTACATCATCCAGGTGCACAACCGAGAGTGTTTTCGTAGGTCCTTCCTACCAACGGCTGTCAGACTGTACAACCTAAGCAGGGCTGCTCGCAGAGATAGCAAAAAGACGTACAAATATAGTTTTTTGAATGCAAAAAGATGAAATAGACTTACACAATGGTCCTCTCCGGAATACAACTAGGAACATACCGGTCGCTATGGATGGTGAGAATATGTATGGGCACATAATCATACCATGTAGGATAACTAAGTAGACGGTTATGCTGTTTCATCCCACCTAGCAACAATGCTCTGCACTGTGTGTGTTTATATATTTACATATTTATTCCATCTAGCTACAATGCTCTGCACTGGGTGTGTTTATATTTATATATCTATATAATTTATTCCATCTAGCTACATTGCTCCGCACTGTGTGTGTTTATATACTTGCATATTTATTCCACCTAGCTGCAATGCTCCGTACTGTGGGTGTTTATATATTTACATATTTATTCCATCTAGCTACAATGCTCTGCACTGTGTGTTCATATATTCATATATTTATTCCATCCAGCTACAATGCTCCAGCACTGTGGTCTGTGTGTGGTGTGTGTGTGTGTATCTATATATTTATATAGTAATATGTACATATGTATATTAGCTGCTCTTGCTTGCTTGTTTTTTTTCTTGCCTTCTGATTGTTGCTCTGAGTGTTGCTATCCCTGTGCTGTTGCAATCCTGGAATTTCCCCGTTGTGGGACTAATAAAGGCTTATCTTATCTTATCTTATCTTATATAGCGCCATTTCACAACAACAGTCATCTCATAGCACTATCAACTGTAGGGGGGAACCCCCACAGTTGCAGAAAGCCCCCAGCAATCAGGCGATCCCCTGTGAGCAGCACTTGGCGACGGTGGAGAGGAAAAAACTCCCTTTTAAACAGGAGAAACCTCCAGCAGAACCAGGCTCAGGGAGGGGCAGTCATCTGCTGCAACTGCTGGGGGGTGAGGGGATAGAGAAGAAGAAAAGAACAGACATGTAGAGAGGCAAACAGCACGATGGGGACTCAATCTATGGGAGAGAACAAACAGATGTTAATGACCAGCAAAAAAAAAATATTTTCATAGAGAGTGAGGAAAGGAGTGAGGCCCAGTGCATTACTGGAGGTCCCCCGGCTGACTAAACCTATTAGCAGCATAACTAAGGGAGGGTTCAGAAACACATGATCCCTCCCTAATTGTAGGCTATATCAAAAAGGTAGGTTTTAGCCCTATTCTTAAAAACAGAGATCGAGTCTGACTCCCAAATCCAGATTGGCAGCTGATTCCACAGGAGAGGAGCTTGATAACTGAAGGCTCTGCCTCCCATTGTACTTTTGGAGATTCTAGGTATTACAAGTAATCCTGCATTTTGGGAGCGTAGTGCTCTGTTAGGATAATATGGTAGTATCAGATCTTTTAAATAAAAAGGAGCCTGATTGTTTAGAGCTTTGTAAGTAAGAAGAAGGATTTTAAACTTAATTCTAAACTCTATGGGAAGCCAATGAAGGGAGGCCAGAACCGGAGAGATATGATCTCTCTTTCTAGAACCTGTTAAAACTCTTGCTGCAGCATTTTGGATCAGCTGAAGACTTTTTAAAGATGTTTTAGGGACAGCCTGATAATAAAGAATTACAATAATCTAATCTCGAGCTAACAAAAGCGTGGATCAGTTTCTCAGCATCACTCTGAGACAAGATGCTCCTAATCTTGGCAATATTACGCAAATGATAGAAGACAGTCTTAGAAACAAATTAATATGTGAATTGAAGGACAAATCCTGATCAAAAATAACTCCAAGGTTCCTCACAGAGCTATTAAGAGAAAGAGTAACCGCATCCAAACTGAAAGTTTGATTTGGAAAGGAATTTCTAAGGTTTTTTTGGACCAACAAGAATGACTTCAGTCTTATCTGAATTTAATAGCAGGAAATTACAAGTCATCCAAGCTTTGATTTCCTTAAGACAGGCTTCTAACTTGGCTAATTGATTACTATCATCTGGCTTCATTGACAGGTATAATTGTGTGTCATCTGCATAACAATGAAAATGTATACAGTGCTTTCTAATAATGTTGCCTAACGGAAGCATATATAAACTAAAAAGAGTAGGGCCTAGCACAGATCCCTGTGGAACTCCATGACTAAGCTTTGAGTTGAAAGAAAACTCATTATTTACATGAACAAACTGGAACCTATCAGATAAATAAGATCTAAACCATTGCAACGAAGTTCCATTAAGTCCAACATAGTGTTCTAATCTATCAAGTAGAATATTATGATCGATAGTATCAAAAGCAGCACTACGGTCTAAAAGGACAAGTACAGAAACTAGTCCATTATCAGATGCAATGAGGAGGTCGTTAGTGACCTTTGCTAAGGCTGTTTCTGTACTATGATGGATTCTAAACCCAGATTGAAACTCCTCAAATAAACCATTTCCCTGCAGGTGGTCAAATAATTGCGTAGCAACAACTCTTTCTAAGATTTTTGAAATGAAAGGGAGATTAGAGATTGGTCTATAGTTAGCTAAAGCTCCTGGATCTAGCGTTGGCTTTTTGAGTAAGGGTTTAATTATAGCCGTTTTAAAAGCCTGCGGTACATGGCCTAAAGTTAATGAAGAATTGATTATATGAAGAATAAAGCTACCAATAAGTGGGAAGGCTTCTTTAAATAACCTGGTAGGAATAGGGTCTAAAAGACAAGTTGAAGGTTTGGATAAGGAAACTATTTTGTCTAACTCTCAAAGGTTGATTGGAGTAAACTCATCAAGACAGAGATCAATAGAAGGAGTTGTAGTAGTTACAGTATTTAAGTTAACTGTGGGAAGAATCTGATTGATTTTATCTCTGATGGATGAAATTTTATTATTGAAAAAGTTCATAAAGTCCTGACTAGTAAGCTCTAAGGGAATGCTAGGATTGACAGAGTCCTGACTCGTTGTCAACCTGGCTACAGTACTGAAAAGAAACCTGGGATTATTCTTGTTCTCTTCTATTAATGCAGAGTAATAACTTGTTCTAGCTTTTCTAAGAGATTTTTTTATAAATTAAAAGATGATTTCTCCAAGCTAAATAGATTTCATCTAAATTAGTAGAGCGCCATTTTCTTTCTAATTGACGAGTCTTCTGTTTTAAGGTACGAGTTTCTGTGTTGAACCAAGGAGTTAGAAATCTCTGATTAGACTTTTTCTTTTTTAAGGGGGCCACCAAGTCTAGAGTCTGATGCAGAGAAGCTGAAACACTATCCACCATGTTATCAATTACAGAAGGAGCAAGCTGTCTATAGCTTATTTCTGTTGTGTTGACACATGGCATAGAGGAAACAATCTGCATAAATTTGGAAACAGCATCATCTGAGAGGCATCTACTGTAATAATATTTTTCTTTAGGAGCCAAATAGTCAGAAATAGTAAAATCAAAGGTTAACAGACAATGCTCTGACAGTACAGGGTTATGAGGAGACACTACAAGATTTTCTATTTCTATGCCATATGTCAAAACAAGGTCCAATGTATGGTGGAGGTAATGAGTAGAATTTCCTACTTTCTGAGAAAACCCAATCGAGTCTAATATTGAATTGAATGCCACATTAAGGCAGTCACTATCTACATCCACATGTATATTAAAGTCCACTACTATAATTATTCTATCAGATTTCAGCACTAAATCAGCTAAGAAATCAGCAAATTCGGATATAAATTCTGAGTAGGTTGATGGGGGACGATAAACTATGGCAAATAAAATTGGGTTTAACCTAAAATTGCTAAAGTGCCCAATACTGAGGACCAGGCCCTCAAAGGAATTATAACATGTTTGTTGCTTTACATTAACTAGTAATTTGGAATGGTAAATTGTTGCTACTCCTCCTCCACGACCAGAACTTCTGGGATTTTGACAGTTTAAATAACCAGAGGGAGTTGATTCATTTAAACCAACATAATCCTCTTGTCCTAACCAAGTCTCTGTAAGGGAAATTAAATCAATCTGATGATCAATTAACAAATCATGGACTAACAGAGACTTGGGAGTTAGAGACCTAATATTTAATAAACCACATTTAATTTTTAAATTATGAGGAGGAACAGAGGCCAAATCATTCAATTTAATTCAATTCAATTCAACTTTATTTATATAGCGCCATTTCACAACAACAGTCATCTCCTAGCACTATAGCACTAATATATAGCACTAATTTAGAGGCTTTATGTTTAATTTGAGTTTTACCAATATTTTGGTAAAACTCAAATTCAATTATTTAACAAAAGGATGTGTGGATGCGTGTCTGTGATATGTGGATGTACTGATGGCGGACGTCAGCATCAGGCACGGAGGCAGGAAACCGTACAGCCAGACAACCCTGGGGAGAGAGCACAGGGAGAAGGTGACGGGCACCAAACCAGTACAACAGGTAATGAGGGATTTGTTGGCTTACTTGCAGGGCAGGTGCAGGCGGTGCACAAGGGAGAGTCCAGGAGACAGCAACCTGACGATGCACCTGACAGCAGCAACGAGATGGCGATGCAGAGGCGGAGTCCGCCGCCGGGGGAAGATCCACCTGTGCACAGGGGAGGAAACTGGAACACAAGAGGAGGTATGCTTACATGAGTAATCTTGCTGGTAGGCGAGGGGTTCTTCTGAAGCAAGTAGCCGAAGGAACAGACGGCTTCAGGCCGAGGCCCAGGGCAGAGTGGCTTATATGCCACGCCGCTGACGAGGTGCAGGTGTGCGCTCAGCTGGCGCCGCTAATGAGCGACGAGTTGTAACAGTACTCCCCCCTCTAGCAGCGCCTCCTGGCGATGGTTTATCAGGGTGCTTCCGGTGAAACTCGGTGATGAGAGAGTGATCCAACACGAACGAGGGGCGAACCTACTGCCTCCATTCTGGACCATAGCCCTCCCAGTCCACCATATACTGTAGCCCGTGACCCCGGCATCGGGAGTCCAAGATGGTAGAGACAGTCCAAGCCGGATGGCCATCAATCATCCGAGGTGCGGGCGGCGCAGCAGGAGGAGGGCAGATGGGATCAGACACCACCGGTTTCACCTTGGAGACGTGGAAGGTGGGATGGATGCGGAGGGCGGGGGGAGTAGCAACATGCACAGCCACCGGGTTGATAATCTTGGTGACAGGGTATGGACCCATGAAACGTTTAGCCAACTTCCTCCTCTCACCCTTCAGGTTCACATCTTGCGTGGGATACCCAGACCGGTTGCCCTACCTGGTAGGCAGGAGCAGTCTTCTAGTGCCAATCCGCCATGGGCCTTATTGCGCTCTGCCGTGCGTAAAAGGCGCATTGCGCACAGCTGTCCAAATGGAGCGGCACCGCCTGAGGTGAGCCTGAACCGTGGGGACTGCAGACTCGTTCTCCAGCGAGGGGAACAGAGGGGGATCATAACCCAGGGACACCTTGAAGGGGGACATCCCTGTGGCTGAGGAGCGAGGCGGTGTTTGTGGGCCGTATTCCACCCAGGCAAGGTGTTTGCTCATGATGCAGGCTTCGAGGTCGGTGACGCAGCGGAGAGCAGCCGTCCAGCTCTGGTTTGTCCGCTCACACTGCCCGTTAGATTGTTAGATTGGGGTGATGGCCGGAGTAGAGGCTTACCTGGGGCTCCTAATGTCCTTGCAAAAACCCCGCCAGAGGTGAATTGGGGACCCCGGTCGGAGACCACATCATCTGTATCCGTGCAGCCTTACCACATGTTGGATGAGGAGATCTGCCGTCTCCAAGGCAGAGGGAAGCCCCCGTAATGGTACGAAATGGGCAGCCTTGGAGAAACGGTCGACGATGGTCAGGACAGTGTCGAAGTTGTTAGAGACGGGGAGACCGGTGACGAAGTCCAATGCGATGTGCGACCAGGGCCTACCAGGAACGGGCAGGGGCTGGAGCAAACCCGCAGGGGGGGAGTTACCGGCTTTACTGGTGGCACAGATGGGGCAGGCCCGGGCGTAGCGGGCAGCGTCCTTGCGCAATCCCGGCCACCAGAAGGAGCGTTGGAGCAGGTCAATCATTCGGGAGGTCCCAGGATGGCAGGCTAGTTTGGACGTGTGAAGCAAATGGATGACCTCCCCCCGAACGGAAGATGGAACGAAGAGCCTCCCCTCCGGTCCGCCGCCCGGGTCCGGCTCCGATTCCTGCGCCTTCCGGACTTTATCCTCGATCTCCCAGGTAACGGCCCCCACGATGCACGACCTGGGCAGGATGGTGTGTACAGCGCCCCCCGAGTCTTCAGGGGTGAATTGCCTGGAGAGGGCGTCAGGGAGTCCGTTCTTGGAGCCCGGCCTGAATGTGATGGTGAAACGGAATCTTGCAAAAAACAGGGACCAACGGGCCTGGCGGGCGTTCAGACGCTTGGCAGTTCTTAAATATTCCAGGTTCTTGTGATCCGTTAACACCACGAAGGGCAGGACGGCCCCCTCCAGCCAGTGACGCCACTCTTGGAGCGCGAGCTTGATGGCAAGAAGCTCCCTGTCCCCCACGTCGTAGTTGCGTTCCGCCGGGGACAAGCGCCGGGAGAAGAAGGCGCAAGGCCGTTTGACCCCATTAACAGGTGACCGCTGGGACAGCACCACCCCCACCCCCATATCCGAGGCGTCGACCTCCACGATGCACTGCAAATAGGGATCGACCTGGCTGAGGACCCGGGAGGATGAAAACTCCGCCTTCAGTGCCTGGAAAGCCGCCGCGGCCTCTTCAGTCCACTGGAACCGGGTTTTAGGGGAGGTGAGACAGGTCAGAGGGCCGACGATGGCTCCAAAGTTGGGCACAAAGCGGCGGTAGAAGTTGGCAAAGCCGACGAATTGTTGCACCTGCTTTCTAGATGTGGGAGTCGGCCAATCTACCACCGCTTTAATTTTAGCTGGGTCTGGGAGCACCTGGTCATGGGAGATGACAAACCTGAGAAATGACGTCTTCTTGGCATAGAACTCGCACTTCTCCGCCTTCACATACAACCGATTCTCCAGTAACCTCTGAAGGACCCGTCTCACATGCACCTGGTGCTCATCCCTGGACTTGGAGAAGATGAGAATATCATCCAGGTAAACGAACACAAACAGGCCGATGAAGTCCTGGAGAACATCATTTATCAGGCGCTGAAAGACGGCTGGAGTGTTGGTTAACCCGAACGGCATGACCAGGTATTCAAAGTGGCCGTTCGGGGTACGGAAAGCTGTTTTCCATTCATCTCCCTCCCGGATCCGGACGAGGTGGTACGCGCTGCGGAGATCCAGCTTAGTAAACCAGGTCACCCCCTGGAGGGAGTGGAAGGCAGTGTCCATCAGGGGCAGGGTGTAACGGTCCTTCTCCGTGATGTCATTGAGGGCACGGAAGTCGATTCATGGACGAAGAGAGCCATCCTTCTTGCCCACGAAGAAGAACCCTGCACCTAATGGAGATGATGATGGACGAATAATACCTGCACTGAGAGATTCCTTAAGGTAGGTGTTCATGGCCTCCTTCTCCGGCGCTGACAGGCTGTAGAGACGTCCCGAGGGAAGAGGCGCCCCCTGGCGGAGATTTATGGCGCAGTCGTAAGGCCTGTGAGGAGGAAGAGACATCGCCTTGGACTTACTAAAGACTGCGCCCAGGTCGTGAAACTCCGCGGGCACCAAGGAGAGGTCCGGGGGCGCGGCATCCTTGACCACGGGAGGAGAGGATGGAGAGCAGGCAGCGGATTGGAGGCAGGTGCTCATACAAAAGGTACTCCAGGCTGTCACCCTTCCGGTCTTCCAATCCAGGACGGGGTTATGGAGACAGAGCCATGGATAACCCAGGATCACCGGAGACACAGAGGACGGCAAGATGTAAAAGGAGATCTCCTCCCGGTGATTTCCAGAGACGATGACAGAGACGGGGTTTGTCCGGTGGGTCACTTTCCCCAGAGATGCACGGGAGAGATTAATGAGGGTGAGAGGAGTTTTGAGTGGCTGGCAATGGATGCCCAATCGGGTTGCCAGGCTTTGTGAAATGAAGCTGCCTTCCGCGCCTGAGTCCACCAGTGCATGAGTGAGATGCCCTGTGATGTTGTGGCAGAAACGGATGGGCAGCGACAAATAAGTAGGGGAGTTGACCGGGTTAGCGTCCGCGAGGCCCCCTACAGTGACTCGCGGACCTCCCCGTTTGGCTTCTCCGGGCATTGCTCCACCGTGTTGCTGGTTGTCTCCGCAATACATGCAGAGACCCAGCTCACTTGGCGTTGTCTCTCCGCTAGGGGAGCTTGCCCGGCCCGTCACCATTGGCTCCGACTCCTCGGGGACCTCCGGTGGCGGTAACGCCAGGGGGCGAACTTGAGGCCAGCGTGGCGAGGCCCCCCGCAAGCGAGAAGGCAACTTCCGCTCAGAGGCGCGCTCGCGCAGCCGGTTGTCAAAGCTGATAGTGAGGGAAATTAGCTCCGCCAACGTTTCAGGGATGTCCCGACCAGCCAGTTCATCCCTCAGACCAGAGTTTAAACTGCAGAGGAAGATGCCGCAGAGGGCTCGTTCCTCACAGCCAACCTCCTCCGCTGTGACCCAGAAGTCAATGGGCGTAGTCCGCGGGGCCGATCGCTCCCCTGCTGAATGGGGCTGAGGAGACGATCGTCAGGACACTATCCATAGCGTGTGTGATCAAAGGGCTTCCAGAAAATGTTTAACGAACTGGCCATAGGTGAGGGGTGGCATAACCGGGCCTCGCCATTACAGCATAAGCCCAGGTGAGTGCACGACCCTCCAGGAGGTTACCTATATAGCCAATTTGACTATGGTCTGAGGGGGAAATCCCGGGGACACGCAGAAACACCCAACTCACACTGCATAATGAATCCCGCGCTCCACCGAGCTTACCGCTAAAGCGGGCGGGGGTAGAAATGGGTGTGAGTCGGGCTGGGACACCCGGGGCTGGCTGGACGCCGCTGAAGCAGCGGGAGCTGCACCTCCCTGACGAGCCGGGGGGGAACGGCTGTCGGGGGTCCAGGCGGTCTAACCGGTCAGTTATTAGGGTTAATTGATTGAGTATCACTTGTGCTGATGAGCTATTAAATCCACCCGATCCTCGAGGGTGGAAAATCGGCGTGTGAGCCCGCTGTCCGCCGAGCCGCTCTGCTGAAGCCGTACTGACATAACGCACGGGCTCAGGAGACACACACGCAGGCTCAGAGTGAATTTAAACAGCTTTATTTGACAAGAAGGATGTGTGGATAGCGTGTCTGTGATATGTGGATGTACTGATGGCGGACGTCAGCGTCAGGCACGGAGGCAAGGAAACCGTACAGCCAGACAACCCTGGGGAGAGAGCACAAGGAGAAGGTGACGGGCACCAAACAGTACATCAGGTAACGAGGGATTTGTTGGCTTACTTGGCAGGGGCAGGGTGGGCAGGCGTGCACAAGGGAGAGTCCAGGAGACAGCAACCTGACGATGCACCTGACAGCAGCAACGAGATGGCGATGCAGAGGGCGGAGTCCGCCGCCGGGGAAGATCCACCTGTGCACAGGGGAGAAACTGGAACACAAGAGGAGGTATGCTTAACGCAGTAATCTTGCTGGTAGGCGAGGGGGCTCCTCTGAAGGCAAGTAGCCGAAGGGAACAGACGGCTTCAAGGCCGAGGCCCAGGGCAGAGTGGCTTATATGCCACGCTGCTGACGAGGTGCAGGTGTGTGCTCGAGCTGGCGCCGCTAATGAGTGTCGAGTTGTAACAAAATCTACCTACGGGTACAAATAAAGGAACCTGAACCTGAACCGAACTCTGCCATGCAGGCCAGTTTTGCCCAGTCTCTTTCTGATGGTGGAGTCATGAACACTGACCTTAACTGAGGCAAGTGAGGCCTTCAGTTCTTTGGATGTTGTTGTGCATTTAAAACCACATCTGTGCGTTTAAAGGTGTTTAAGAAAAGATTATTTTTGTATGACCTGGAAATATTTTGTAGATGAGAGCGTATAGAGCCTAGCTTAAAATTTGTGTTCTGACCTATTTTGTAGGTCAGCTTTTTTTGTTTGGACTGGATGACAAGAACGTTGGATTCTCCAGATCTGGATGGCGACCGAAGCCCAAACACGACTAACTGCTAGAGGTGATCCAATTGATCACCTGAACGGACACTAGAGGACTGTACATCTTGTAAATATATTTTGGAGTATTTTATTTACTTTTATTTTTTGCCAGCTATTGTTACAGTGCTGTGTTTTTTGTTTAAGTGTACACATTTGTTAAAATAATACACATATTTGCAAGTTCCCATACTATTGTGTGGTCTGTCATCTGTTGTTGCACTCCCGGGGTCCTACGCCCTAGAATCTATCTGACCTGGCCCAGTTGTCCCTTCGTCCAGGTAGTAAAGTTTAAGGTAACTACACTGCCATAACACAATCACTTACCGAAAAGGGTACAAGACTGTGCACCTAAAGTAGTAATACACAAAGTAAGTGCTATATCACACACACTAAGTGCTACAAAGTGGTGTTTCATACATCTTTGGCTTGAGGGTCCTCAAAGGGTGCAAAGTTGTAATTTTTACCCCATGTAAAAAAATACTAATACAGAGAAATCGGCGTTGCTCCTAGTTTTTGACATAGCCCACACTCTAATCACCAGCAACGCCCCATCCCCCAACCGTTCATTTTGTAAACTAGAAAAGCACTCAGAGAGCGCATACCTCCACCAAGGCTCCTTCCGTTTGTCATGGATCACCTCCAAAATGTAATGGGTTTGTGTGTAGGCCTAGAGCCACTTGTGGTGAAAATTGCATCAAAGTCTGTCCATCAGTCTTGGAGTATTGTTGCTAACACACTGTGAGAAGATTAGAGCCTTGGCTGAGGTATGCATTCCCAGATCATCACCAAAATATAATGGGTTCCTCTCTAGGCCAAGAACCACCTCTGGTGGAAATTTCATCCAAATCCATCCAGCAGTTTTTGTGTAATCCTGCTGCACAAATACAAACAAAGCCCTTGGTGGAGGTATGCACTCTCCGATCATCACCAAAATCTAATCATCTGTTCCCCGTGCCATGACACACCTTTCCTGAAAATTTCGTCAAAATCTGTTCATAACTTTTTGAGTTTTGTTGGTAACAGACAGACAGACAGACAGACAAACTCCAGTAAAAACATGACCTCCTTGGTGGAGGTAAAAATATCTCATATTTTGTGGTTTTTTTTTTCATAAATCAAGTTGCCTCATATTCAAACTGTCATTTAAAGGGTTAAGACTGTGTGTTGATTTCAAATGTGCAGAAGTATCAGAGTCTAAATTAACAGATGAAGTGATAAATGTTTCCGTTCAGAGAACTCTCCAGAGACCACAGATGGGCGTCTCAGAGCAGAGATGAAACGCTGCAGGAAACCAGCCACAGACCAACTGCAGCACAAAAACCACCATCAGCAAACCTGCTTTAACAGGGAAGTTAGTGGGTGTGAAAACGTGTTTGCCTCCTTCCTCATTTCTCTTTTTTGGTATGTTGTCACACTTAACCCCTTGCACTCTGGTCAATTTCCCTAAAAATGCCAAAAAATAACGTGCCCAAAGTAAAATCAAAAGCTGTTCTTCAACCCTTTGCAGCATCTTCATGGGGTTGGTCTCATTTAAAAGAAAACACTTTGAATTTTTGGCAAAACAGTCATAATCTCTCTAAGTGCTCCGGCCACTGAGTAACAGTCATCTAAACATACTGAACTTGAAGAAAATAAATTTCGCCTGGGTGTTTTTTTGGATACAAATGCTTGCAAATAACACACAGCTGTCAGATACTGGCTGGAAAATGCAACAGAAATGTAGAACCAAGCGTTATCCAGCTGAGGTCAAAATTTTGTAACAATACCACAAAAAATGAATATATTACACAGCTTTGTTCTCAGGTTGTTCCCAGGTGTTTTTGATCTGTGCCAAATTGTGCCAAATGGCACAGTTTGGAAAAACGTCTGTAACTTTTGAATGATTCAATATAGAAGCTTCATCTTGGGCTCTAATGAAAGGTGACACTCAGGGCTGTGTATGTGTGTGGGGGGGAGGAGGGTTATCCCCCCCCTCGCTACAGAGGACGGACATCGCCCGTTGTGCCGCGGTCCGTCATGTGGCGATGACGCACAGCTGTAATTTACCGATTGGTCAAAAGTCATTTTTGATTACAATTTTCAGGGATAAAGAAAAATTTAGCTTATAACACTTACCTGTTCACAGCAGCAGCGTAGCTGGCGAACTTCTCTTCCTCATTGTCAGACGAACACGACGCTGGTCCGCTTGTTACGGACTTGTGGTTCTGGTCTCGCGACCCGGTCAAAACATAATTCCATTATTGCGGTTTTGCGCTTCCATGATTGCGGTTTTGGCGAACGATTTTTTCAAAACAAATAACAGTAGTAATTAAAAAAGACTGGCGAACGCATGTGTGTCACCCAGCCTTCGTCGTCGGCCTCCGTCGGTCTATGATGACCATGGAAGAGAATCTTAAACGTCTATTCTGCTGGAATAAAAAAAAAAAAAAGCACCACCTTTGGCTGAACAGGCCGATGTGCGAATGGCAGTCCCTGTCACACAGGTTGCACTTGTGGGTGGTCTCCGTGCTGCTGGGTCTGTGGCGGTTCTTCCTGCGGGTCCTTTTTTCATCTGCTGCAGCAGTCTCTCTTCACCCAGCCTTACACAAAACAGCTTTCAAACTTCTGTGCTTCAAATGGCTGACTGCATTCGCAGCGTTGGTAGGCGGGTCCTTCTTGCTAGGTTTTCAGTCATTGGTTCTTCAAGGTTTCAGAAACCCAATTCAAGGCTCTTATTAGTCGAATGAGAGGTCAATCATATCTAATCTGTTTGCAGCTGTGTCTGTAGTGGAAGAACGGAAATGCAGCTTTTTTTTTTCAGTGCGCTCTGGAACGCAGAGACGTGCCCGCCCGCGGTACATAGAAGTGCAGCAGGTTAAATGTTTCAGATCATCAAACAAATTTAAATATGAGACAAAGATAACACAAGTAAACACAAAATGCAGTTTTTAAATGAAGGTGTTTATTATTAAGGGAAAAAATCCAAACCGACATGGTCCTGTGTGAAAAAGTGATTGCCCCCTAAACCTAATAACTGGTTGGGTCACCCTTAGCAACAACAACAACTGCAATCAAGCCTTTGTGATAACTGGCAATGAGTCTTTTACAGCGCTGTGGAGGAATTCTGGCCCACTCATCTTTGCAGAATTGCTGTAATTCAGCTGCATTGGAGGGTTTTTGAGCATGAACTGCCCTTTTAAGGTCATGCCACAGGGTCTTAATCAGATTCAGGTCAAGAATTTGACTAGGCCGCTCCAGAGTCTTCATTTTGTTTTTTCTTAAGCCATTCACAGGTGGACTTGCTGGTGTGTTTTGGATCATTGTCCTGCTGCAGAACCCAAGTGCGCTTCAGCTTGAGGTCACAAACAGATGGCTGGACATTCTCCTTCAGGATTTTTTGGTAGACAGCAGAATTCGTGGTTCCATTTACCACAGCAAGTCTTCCAGGTCCTGAAGCGGCAAAACAGCCCCAGACCATCACACTACCACCACCATATTTTACTGCTGGTATGATGTTCCTTTTCTGAAATGTTGTATTTGTTACGATCCGAGCGCCGGTCTTGTCCGCGCTCGGGCCACGTATGGCTTGCTGCCGGCTTTGACAGCTGTGGGTTATATTCTGGCTTCACTGGGCTTTTATTGTGAAGGCGCTCGGTGGGGCTTCCGGCTGTCAAAGACGGTCAGCTGTTTATCATCACTGCTCGTTAGCGCTCGGCTTTATTAGGCGGGCGCTGACGGTAGTCTAGTTGCGTGAGTATTGTCAAACAATCGTCAAACCTTCTTCGTCATGTTCATGTCAGGTTGGTGTTTTTTTGTTATGTCATAGTTTAGCTCGTAGTGGCTGGGGTTAGCCCTACGAGCCCCTGTACCTCGTAGTGTGTGTTTTGCCCTTAGTCGCTTATAGTATTGTGTCACGTATTGTCTTGTCTTTTAAATAAACATCATTGCAAAACTCTCCGGTGACTCTTGGCATCTTAGGTTCAGGTTCAGGTTCAGGTTGCTTTATTTGTACCCGTAGGTAGATTTGTTTTGCAGTCTGGTGACATCCATATTTACAAGCCACTAATTACATTCAACATAGACACAAACACAGGCACACATGAAGCTGACTATAAACATGATAAAAATACTCAAGGCTCCATCAATCAGGGTATAAAAAGACAAAGAGATGATGGAGAAACCAGAGATAAGAGAGAAGGGTCATATTAAAAGTTAAAAACTAGTCAAAGAGGTTAAAAACTCAAAGGTCTAACACCCAATAAAATATTTAGAACCCAAGTGACATCCTACAAAAATAAGTAAATATAATATGAAGTTAATAAATAGGTACCTAAATTATGTACAATATATTTTTACAGCTTGTTCAACTCTTTGACAGCAGCAGGGACAAAGCTGTTTTTGTAGCGCTGGGTTCTACTTTTTGGGACAGCAAACCTCCGTCTTGAGGGAAGAAGCTGAAAGTTGCAGTGCAAAGGGTGGGAGTCATCATTTAAAATGGAGGTAGCCATCCTCTGTACTTGTCTGGTGTACAGGGATGTCAGGCTCAGCTGTGACTCACCAAGCAAACGACTGGACCATCTAACTACCTGATCCAAGGATTTCCTCTGTTTCAGTTTTATCTGACCAAACCATGACACTAAAGAAAAGGATAAAACAGATTCAATAAAAGCCCGATAAAACATTGTCATTATGGTTCGGTCAATTTGGAAGCGTGCAAGTTTTCTCAAGCAATTCAAATGTTGCTGACCCTTTTTGCACACCCTTTCACAGTTCACTTCAAAGTTTAAATTACTATCAATAATCATCCCAAGACATTTGTACGATTGTACACATTTGGTGGTCTGGCCTTTTAGTAGGGTGACTTTGTGCCTGGGATTTTTCCTCCTAAAGTCAATAATCATATCTTTAGTTTTTGTTGTATTCAGCGGCAGGTAGGAATCCTTATGGTGATCCGCGAGGATCACCGCATGACAGTGTTACTTTTATGCCAGTTGTAATGGGACACATACCTTCCAAAAAGTTCCACTTTTGTCTTGTTAGCCCACAGAGTTTTTTACCAAAAGTCTTGGGGATCATCAGGATATTTTCTGGTGAAACTGAGATGAGCCTTTATGTTCTTTTTGTTCAGCAGTGGCTTTCATCTTGGAACTCTACAATCCTACAAATCCTTCAAATATCTTGGGGCGATTATTGATAGTAATTTAAACTTTGAAGAGAACTGTGAAAGGGTGTGCAAAAAGGGTCAGCAACATTTGCATTGTTTAAGGAAACTTGCACGCTTCCAAATTGACCGAACCATAATGACAATGTTTTATCGGGCTTTTATTGAATCTGTTTTATCCTTTTCTTTAGTGTCATGGTTTGGTCAGATAAAACTGAAACAGAGGAAATCCTTGGATCAGGTAGTTAGATGGTCCAGTCGTTTGCTTGGTGAGTCACAGCTGAGCCTGACATCCCTGTACACCAGACAAGTACAGAGGATGGCTACCTCCATTTTAAATGATGACTCCCACCCTTTGCACTGCAACTTTCAGCTTCTTCCCTCCAGACCGAGGTTTGCTGTCCCAAAAAGTAGAACCCAGCACTACAAAAACAGCTTTGTTGCTGCTGCTGTTAAAGAATTGAACAAGATGTAACAATATATTACACATAATTTATGTCACGCCTCGCCGTTCATCAGCGGCGCCAGCTGCACGCACACCTGTGCCTCGTCAGCGGTGAGGGATTTAAGCCGCCTCGCCCTGGGCTTCGGCCTGAAGCCGTCTGATCACATCGGCTACTCTTGCTGCAAGGAACTCCCTTCTACTAAGCAAGATCACAAGTAAGCATCCTTACCTCCTTCTTCCAGTTCTCCTCCCCTGTGCACAGGTGGATTCCCCGGCGGCGGACAACATTCTCTAGCCGTCATCTCCTCGCTGTTGCATCAGGCGCACCAGGTCGCTGTCTACCGGGCCACGCCCTTGCTACGCCAGCCACCTGCCCAAACCAAGTAAGCCAGCTGTTATTGCTACAATCTCCTGTATTGGTGTGGTGCCCGTTACCCTTCTCCCTCTGCTTCTCCCATAGGGTTGTCCGGCTGAACGGCTTCCTGCCCCTGTGCCTGACGCAGACGCCACCACCAATACATCCACATATCACAGACACGCAACCACACGCACTTGTTGTTCAATAAACTGTTAAACCTATTCTGAGCCTGCGTGTGTGTCTCCTGAGCCGCGCATTATGTCAGTACGGCTTCAGCAGAGCGGCTCGGTGGACAGCGGGCTCACACGCCGTCTCACCACTCTCGAGGCTCAAATAGATTTGATAGTTTATCAGCAACAGTTGATGCTGAATAAATTGGTTAAGATCACTCACCGGTTAGATCGCCTGGATCTCCCGCAGCCGTTCCCCCCGGCTCGTCAGGGAGGTGCAGCTCCTACCTCTCCGGTGGCCGGTCAGACTGATCCCGGGTCGCCAACCCGGCTCACACCTATTCCGACCCCCACCCGCTTTTGCGGACAGCTCGGCGGAGCGCGGGGGTTCATCATGCAGTGTGAGTCGGTGTTCTCCCGCGTCCCTGGGGATTTTCCCTTAGACCACAGCTGAATTGGCTATATAGGAAACCTCCTGGAGGGGCGGGCACTCACCTGGGCTTACGCCGTCATGGCGAAGCCCAGCTATGCCAACCTCTCCTACGGCCAATTCGTGCAACAGTTCCTCGACGTGTTTGATCATAGCCAGCGAGATAGTGTGTTAGTAGATCGTCTTCTCTGTCTTCAGCAGGGAGGTCGGTCAGCTGCAGACTACTCGATCAACTTCCGGGTCATCGCAGAGGAGGTTGGCTGGGATGAGCCCTCGCTCTGCGGCATCTTCCTCCGCAGTCTGAACTCTGGTCTGAGGGATGAGCTGGCTGGTCGCGATATTCCGGGGAGGCTTTCAGGGCTGATATCACTAGCGATTAGTTTGGATAACAGGCTTCGCGAGCGGTCTTCAGAGCGGAAGTCTGCTTCTTGCTCGTGGGGAGGCTCGTCTCGCCTGTCCCAAGCTCGCCCCCTGGCATCGCCACCGCCAGTCTCCTCCGAGAAGTCGGAGGCGAAGGCGGTGGTCCGGTCAAAGCTCCATCTAGCGGAGAAACAACGCCGCCGGGAGTTGGGCCTCTGCATGTATTGCGGAGGCAGTCAACACTCTGTGGAGCATTGTCCAGAGAGGCCGGTTAGGGGTCCGCGAATCACTGTAGGGGGCCTTGCAGATTCTAACCGGTCGAGTCCCCTCACTCAATTGACGCTGCCCATTCGTTTCTGTCATAACTCCACTGGGCACCTCACTCATGCACTGGTGGATTCAGGCGCGGAGGGCAGCTTTATTTCACAGAGCCTGGCAACCCGATTGGGCATCCGTTGCCATACCCTCAAGACTCCTCTCGCCCTAGTCAATCTCTCCCGTGTTTCCCTGGGAAAAGTAACACACCAGACCATCCCCGTCCCTGTTATTATTTCTGGAAATCATCGGGAGGAGATAACCTTTTACGTCCTACCTAACTCAGTATCTCCTGTCATCCTCGGATACCCATGGCTCCACCTCCACAGCCCAGTCCTGGACTGGAGGTCTGGCGGAGTGTCCGCCTGGAGCTCCTTCTGTATGAGCACCTGCTTCCAATCCGCTGCCTGCGCCCCATCCTCGCCTTCAACTCCCAAGGACGCCGCGCCTCCGGATCTCACCCTGGTGCCATCGGAGTTTCACGACCTGGGTATGGTATTCAGCAAATCCAAGGCGATGTCTCTTCCCCCGCACAGGCCCTATGACTGTGCTATAAACATCCACTAGGGGGCACCCTTACCCTCGGGGCGACTCTACAGCCTGTCTGCGCCGGAGAAGGAGGCTATGAATTCGTATCTTAAGGAATCGCTGAGTGCTGGTATCATCCGTCCCTCGTCATCACCATTAGGCGCTGGGTTCTTCTTCTTGGGCAAGAAGGACAGTTCCCTCCGTCCTTGTATTGACTATCGCGCCCTGAATGACATCACAGAGAAGGACCGCTACACCTTGCCCCTAATGGACACCGCCTTCCACTCCCTCCAGGGGGCGACTTGGTTCACCAAGCTGGATCTTCGCAGCGCATACTACCTCGTCCGGATCCGGGAGGGAGACGAGTGGAAGACAGCCTTCCGTACCCCGAACGGCCATTTCGAGTACCTGGTTATGCCGTTCGGGTTGACCAACGTTCCAGCCGTCTTTCAGCGCCTTATAAATGACGTCCTCCTGGACTTCATCGGCCTGTTTGTGTTCGTCTACCTGGATGACATCCTCATCTTCTCCAGATCCAGGGACGAGCACCGGGTCCATGTGAGGCGGGTCCTCCAGAGGCTGCTGGAGAACCGGTTGTATGTCAAGGCTGAGAAGTGTGAGTTTTACGCTAAGACTACGTCCTTCCTCGGGTTCGTCATCTCCCACGACCAGGTGCTCCCGGACCCAGCTAAGGTGAAAGCGGTGGTGGAATGGCCCACTCCTACGTCTAGGAAACAGGTACAACAGTTTATTGGGTTTGCCAACTTCTACACCGCTTTGTCCCGAACTTTGGTACCATCGTCGGTCCTCTGACCCGCCTCACGTCTCCTAAGGTCCCATTCCGGTGGACTGAAGAGGCCGCAGCTGCTTTCCAGGCACTGAAGGCGGAGTTCTCCTCCTCCCGGGTCCTCAGCCAAGTTGATCCCTCGCTGCAATGCATCGTGGAGGTGGACGCTTCGGACACGGGGGTGGGGGCGGTGTTATCTCAGCGGTCACCTGACGACGGGATCAAACGGCCCTGCGCCTTCTTCTCTCGGCGCTTGTCCCCGGCGGAACGGAATTACGACGTGGGGGACAGAGAGCTCCTCGCCATCAAGCTCGCGCTGCAGGAGTGGCGTCACTGGCTAGAGGGGGCGGCCCTGCCGTTCGTGGTTCTCACCGACCACAAGAACTTGGAGTATTTAAGATCTGCCAAGCGTCTGAACGCCCGCCAGGCACGTTGGTCCTTGTTCTTTGCCAGGTTCTGCTTCAACATCACCTTCAGGCCCGGCTCCAAGAACGGCCTGCCTGACGCCCTCTCTAGGCAATTTGCCCCTGAGGCGTCTGAGGACGCAGCCCACACCATCTTGCCCAGGTCGTGCATCGTGGGAGCCGTCACTTGGGACATCGAGAGTAAGATCCGGAAGGCACAGGAATCGGAACCAGACCCTGGCGGCGGACCGGAGGGGAGGCTTTTTGTGCCGTCCACGGTCCGGGGGGAGGTTATCCACTGGCTGCACACATCAAAGCTCACCTGCCACCCTGGGTCCTCCCGGATGATTGACCTTCTTCAACGATCCTTCTGGTGGCCGGGCCTGCGGAAGGACGCTGCCCGCTACGTCCGGGCCTGCCCCGTCTGCGCCACCAGTAAATCAGGTAATGCCCCTCCAGCGGGTTTGCTCCAGCCTCTACCCATCCCTGGCAGGCCCTGGTCGCATATCGCCCTGGATTTTGTCACCGGTCTCCCGGTCTCTAACACCTTCGACACAGTCTTGACCATTGTAGATCGTTTCTCCAAGGCCGCTCACTTCATCCCATTACGAGGGCTTCCATCTGCCTTGGAGACGGCGGACCTCCTTATCCAGCACGTGGTCAAATTGCACGGGATTCCGGTGGACATGGTCTCGGACCGGGGCCCCCAGTTTTCCTCAGAGGTTTGGAGATCCTTCTGCAACGCCCTGGGAGCCAAGGTAAGCCTCTCCTCCGGCCATCACCCCCAAACCAACGGGCAGTGTGAGCAGACCAATCAGGAGCTGGAGGCTGCGCTCTGCTGCGTCACAACATCCAAGCCTGCGTCCTGGAGCACCCACCTCGCCTGGGTTGAGTACGCCCATAACACCGCCCGCTCGTCTGCCACGGGGATGTCCCCATTTAAGGCATCCCTAGGCTACGACCCCCCTCTGTTCCCTATGCAGGAGAGTGGGGTAACTGTTCCCTCAGTTCGGGCGCACCTCAGGCGGTGCCGCTCCATCTGGGCGTTGGCGCGCAATGCGCTTTTATGCATGGCGGAGCGCAATAAGTCTACGGCGGACCGGCACAGAAGACCTGCTCCAGCCTACCAGGTAGGCCAACGTGTCTACGTTTCTACCCAGGACGTTGCTTTAAAGGGTGAGAGGAGGAAGTTGGCACAACGTTTCATGGGCCCATACCCCATTACCAGGATTATCAACCCGGTGGCTGTGCGTGTGGCTATTCCCCCCTCCCTCTGCATCCATCCCACCTTCCACGTTTCCAAGGTGAAGCTGGCAGTCTCCGACCCCCTTTGCCCTCCTCCTGCTGCGCAGCCCGCGCCCCGGATAATTGATGGTATTCCGGCCTGGCCTGTCTCTTCCATCCTGGACTCCCGGCGCCGGGGTCGCGGGTTGCAGTACTTGGTGGACTGGGAGGGCTATGGACCTGAACATAGGCAATGGGTACCCTCGTCGTTTGTGTTGAGTTCCACCGAGCGCACCCGGAGAGACCATCGCCAGGAGGCGCTGCTAGAGGGGGGAGTACTGTCACGCCTCGCCGCTCATCAGCGGCACCAGCTGCACGCACACCTGCACCTCGTCAGCGGCGAGGGATTTAAGCCGCCTCGCCCTGGGCTTCGGCCTGAAGCTGTCTGATCACATCGGCTACTCTTGCTGCAAGGAACTCCCTTCGGCCAAGCAAGATCGCAAGTAAGCATCCTTACCTTCTTCTTCCAGTTCTCCTCCCCTGTGCACAGGTGGATTCCCCGGCGGCGGACAACATTCTCTAGCCGTCATCTCCTCGCTGTTGCATCAGGCGCACCAGGTCGCTGTCTACCAGGCTACGCCCTTGCTACGCCAGCCACCTGCCCAAACCAAGTAAGCCAGCTGTTATTTCTACAATCTCCTGTATTGGTGTGGTGCCCATTACCCTTCTCCCTCTGCTTCTCCCATAGGATTGTCCGGCTGAACGGCTTTCTGCCCCCGTGCCTGACGCAGACGCCACCACCAATACATCCACATATCACAGACACGCAACCACACACACTTGTTGTTCAATAAACTGTTAAACCTATTCTGAGCCTGCGTGTGTGTGTCCTGAGCCGCGCATTATGTCAATTTAATTACCTATTTATTAATTGTATTTTATATTTACTTATTTTTGTAGGTTTTTTATTTGGTTTCTAAATCTTTTATTGGGTTTTATACTTTTGAGTTTTTAACCTCTTTGACTAGTCTTTAACTTTTTAACATGACCCCTTTCTCTTATCTCTTTATTTTTTCTCTTATCTCTTTGTCCTATGTCGTGATTGATGGAGCCTTGAGTACTTTTATCATGTCTATAGTCAGCTTCATGTGTGCCTGTGTTTGTGTTCATGTTGAATGTAATTGTGGTTTGTAAATATGGATGTCACCTGACTGCAAAACGAATCTACCTACGGGTACAAATAAAGGAACCTGAACCTGAACCTGAACCTGAACTCTGCCATGCAGGCCAGTTTTGCCCAGTCTCTTTCTTATGGTGGAGTCATGAACACTGACCTTAACTGAGGCAAGTGAGGCCTTCAGTTCTTTGAATGTTGTTGTGGGGTCTTTTGTGACCTCTTGGATGAGTCGTTGCTGTGCTCTTGGGGTAGTTTTGATCAGCCGGCCACTCCTGAAATGGTTCACCACTGTTCTATGTTTCTGCCGTGTGTGGATAATGGCTCTCACCATGGTTCGCTGGAGTCCCAAAGCTTTAGAAGTGCCTTTATAACCTTTTCCAGACTGATAGATCTCAATTACTTTGTTTCTCATTTGTTCCTGAATTTCTTTGGATCGCAGCATGGTGTCTAGCTTTTGAGGATCTTGTGGTCTACTTCACTTTATCAGGCAGGTCCTATTTAAGTTATTTCTCGATTGAGAACAGGTGTGGCCGTAGTCAGGCCTGGGTGTGGCTGGAGAAACTGAACTCGGCATTCAAAAGATGTGATAAACCACAGTTAATTTATGTTTTATCGGGGGAGGGGGGGTCACTTTTTCACACAGGGCCATGTAGGATTGGATCTTTTTTTACCCTAAATAATAAATACCTTATTAAAAAAAATGCATTTTGTGTTTACTTGTGTAATCTTTGTCTGATATTTAAATTTGATTGATGATCTGAAACATTTAAGTGTGACAAACATACAAAAAAATGAAAAATCAGGAATTGTGCAAACACTTTTTCACACCACTGTAACACTGGTATTATGGGACATGGAGGCTTTTTAGTCAACACGGCTCTCTGCTAGTGGAGGACTGATACAGGTCAGGGAGAGATGGGAGAAGATCCATCGTTTCAACTAATCTACATAGACCGTTACCTCCATGTTAATTTATATTATTATAATTTATTATTATTTAAAAGATCCGGCGCCACACGAGTCAGCTGCCTTTTTCAAGAGCGGATTAATTTCTTCCTATTTCTATTTACTATATGGCTCTCTTGCTAATCTTTCTGTTTCGGCGACACCTTGATCCATCACAGACACGTAGATCGCCCAAATGTCTCCTGAGCCAGTGGACGGATCCACTGTTTCTTGCAGGAGGCAGTACAATACGTACCAGCTGTTAGCACTTAACCGGCCCACGATGCAAAAACCTTAACGTAAAAACTCGACATACCGGGAGAAATAAGATGGAAACGGTGTGGATGTCGTGCTGGAATAAGACTACGGATGAGGAATATAAGGTACAGACCCGTCCTCCTATCCATTATTATTCAATTCAGTTCAATTCAACTTTATTTATATAGCGCCATTTCACAACAACAGTCATCTCATAGCACTATCAACTGTAGGGGGAACCCCCACAGTTGCAGAAAGACCCCAGCAATCAGGTGATCCCCTGTGAGCAAGCACTTGGCGACGGTGGAGAGGAAAAACTCCCTTTTAACAGGAAGAAACCTCCAGCAGAACCAGGCTCAGGGAGGGGCAGTCATCTGCTGCGACTGGCTGGGGGGTGAGGGGATAGAGAAGAAAAGAACAGACATGTAGCGAGCAAACAGCATGATGGGGACTCAATCTATGGGAGAGAACAAACAGATGTTAATGACCAGCAAAAAAAAAAAAAAAATCATAGAGAGTGAGGAAAGGAGTGAGGCCCAGTGCATTACTGGAGGTCCCCCGGCTGACTAAACCTATTAGCAGCACAACTAAGGGAGGGTTCAGAAACACATGATCCCTCCCTAATTGTAGGCTATATCAAAAAGGTAGGTTTTAACTCTATTCTTAAAAACAGAGATCGAGTCTGACTCCCGAATCCAGATTGGCAGCTGATTCCACAGGAGAGGAGCATGATAACTGAAGACTCTGCCTCCCATTGTACTTTTGGAGATTCTAGGTATTACAAGTAATCCTGCATTTTGGGAGCGTAGTGCTCTGTTAGGATAATACGGTAGTATCAGATCTTTTAAATAAAAAGGAGCCTGATTGTTTAGAGCTTTGTAAGTAAGAAGAAGGATTTTAAACTTAATTCTAAACTCTATGGGAAGCCAATGAAGGGAGGCCAGAAACGGAGAGATATGATCTCTCTTTCTAGTACCTGTTAAAACTCTTGCTGCAGCATTTTGGATCAGCTGAAGACTTTTTAAAGATGTTTTAGGACAGCCTGATAATAAAGAATTACAATAATCTAATCTTGGGCTAACAAAAGCGTGGATCAGTTTCTCAGCATCACTCTGAGACAAGATGCTCCTAATCTTGGCAATATTACGCAAATGATAGAAGGCAGTCTTAGAAACAAATTTAATATGTGAATTGAAGGACAGATCTTGATCAAAAATAATTCCAAGGTTCAATTCAATTCAATTCAATTCAATTCAACTTTATTTATATAGCGCCATTTCACAACAACAGTCATCTCATAGCACTATCAACTGTCGGGGGGAACCCCCACAGTTGCAGAAAGACCCCAGCAATCAGGCGATCCCCTGTGAGCAAGCACTTGGCGACGGTGGAGAGGAAAAACTCCCTTTTAACAGGAAGAAACCTCCAGCAGAACCAGGCTCAGGGAGGGGCAGTCATCTGCTGCGACTGGCTGGGGGGTGAGGGGATAGAGAAGAAGAAAAGAACAGACATGTAGAGAGCAAACAGCACGATGGGGACCCAATCTATGGGAGAGAACAAACAGATGTTAATGACCAGCAAAAAAAAAATATTTCATAGAGAGTGAGGAAAGGAGTGAGGCCCAGTGCATTACTGGAGGTCCCCCGGCTGACTAAACCTATTAGCAGCATAACTAAGGGAGGGTTCAGAAACACATGATCCCTCCCTAATTGTAGGCTATATCAAAAAGGAAGGTTTTAGCCCTATTCTTAAAAACAGAGAAGGTTCCTCACAGAGCTATTAAGAGAAAGAGTAACCGCATCCAAACTGAAAGTTTGATTTGGAAAGGAATTTCTAAGTTTTTTTTGGACCAACAAGAATGACTTCAGTCTTATCTGAATTTAATAGCAGGAAATTAAGATAAGATAAGATAAGATAAGCCTTTATTAGTCCCACAACGGGGAAATTCCAGGATTGCAACAGCACAGGGATAGCAACACTCAGAGCAACAATCAGAAGGCAAGGAAAAAAACAAGCAAGCAAGAGCAGCTAATATACATATGTACATATTACTATAAAATATATATATACACACACACACAGACACACAGTGCTGAGCATTGTAGCTGGATGGAATAAATATATGAATATATGAACACACAGTGCAGAGCATTGTAGCTAGATGGAATAAATATGTAAATATATAAACACCCACAGTACGGAGCATTGCAGCTAGGTGGAATAAATATGCAAGTATATAAACACACACAGTGTGGAGCAATGTAGCTAGATGGAATAATATGTAGATATATAAAAACACAGTGCGGAGCATTGTAGCTAGATGGAATAAATATATAGATATATAAATATAAACACACCCAGTGCAGAGCATTGTAGCTAGATGGAATAAATATGTAAATATATAAACACACACAGTGCAGAGCATTGTTGCTAGGTGGGATGAAACAGCATAACCGTCTATTTAGTTATCCTACATGGTATGATTATGTGCCCATACATATTCTCACCCTCCACAGCGACCGGTGTGTTCCTAGTTGTATGCCGGAGAGGACCATTGTGTAAGTCTATTGCATCTTTTGCATTCAAAAAAACTATTAGTTTGTTACGTCTTTTTGCTATCTCTGCGAGCAGCCCTGCTTAGGTTGTACAGTCTGACAGCCGTTGGTAGGAAGGACCTACGAAACCTCTCGGTTGTGCACCTGGGATGATGTAGTCTGCTGCTAAATGAGCTCCTCAGTGCATCCAGTATGTCCTGCATAGGGTGGAACTCGGACTCCAGCAGAGATGACAGTTTAGCCACCGTCCTTCTCTCTCCTATCTCCTCCATCGGATCAAGGCGCTGCCTCAGGACAGAGCTAGCTTTCTTAATCAGTTTGTTCAGTCTCTTCCTATCGGCTGCAGTAATGCCACTGCCCCAGCAGACCACTCCAAAAGTGATGGCTGATGCCACCACCGTGTCATAGAATGACTTCAGCAGCGCCCCTTGTACACCAAAAGACCTGAGTCTCCTCAGTAGGAACAGCCTGCGCTGTCCCTTCTTGTAGAGTGCGTCAGTATTGTGTGACCAGTCTAGTTTATTGTTCAGATGAATACCCAGGTACTTATAGGATGTCACCATCTCGATGTCTGTTCCCTGTATAGTTACTGGTGCTGTGAGGGGCTGCCCATGCCTGCGGCAGTCCACCACTAGCTCCTTAGTTTTCCTCGCGTTGATCTGGAGGCAGTTCCGATGGAACCAGTCCACAAAGTCCTGGATAAGCCCTCTGTACTCAGCTTCATCTCCGTTGGAGATGAGACCAACGATCGCAGAGTCATCAGAGAACTTCTGTAGATGGCAATGTGTTGTGTTGTGTGAGAAGTCCGCAGTATAAAGAGTGAACAGGAAGGGAGCCAGCACCGTTCCCTGGGGGGCCCCCGTGCTACTGATGATCGTGTCGGAAACACAGTCCCGGGTTCTCACAAACTGAGGTCGGTTCGTGAGGTAGTCCAGGATCCATGATGACAGGTGCTGGTCCACCCCTGCGCGCAGCAGCTTGTCCTTCAGGATCATCGGTTGGATGGTGTTGAAAGCACTGGAGAAGTCAAAGAACATGATCCTCACCATATTCCCGGGCTTCTCCAGGTGGGACAGAGAACGGTGAAGGAGGAAGATCACCGCATCCTCCACCCCAATGCCATGCTGGTAGGCGAACTGGAGTGGATCCATCGCTGGTTCCACCAGGGGGCGGAGATGAGCAAGGAGCAGTCTCTCCAGGGTCTTCATCAAGTGGGACGTCAATTACAAGTCATCCAAGCTTTGATTTCCTTAAGACAGGCTTCTAACTCTAGCTCTGTCCTGGGGCAGCGCCTTGATCCGATGGAGGAGATAGGAGAGAGAAGGACGGTGGCTAAACTGTCATCTCTGCTGGAGTCCGAGTTCCACCCTATGCAGGACATTCTGGATGCACTGAGGAGCTCATTTAGCAGCAGACTACATCATCCCAGGTGCACAACCGAGAAGTTTCGTAGGTCCTTCCTACCAACAGCTGTCAGACTGTACAACCTAAGCAGGGCTGCTCGCAGAGATAGCAAAAAGACGTAACAAACTAATAGTTTTTTTTTTGAATGCAAAAGATGCAATAGACTTACACAATGGTCCTCTCCGGCATACAACTAGGAACATACCGGTCGCTATGGAGGGTGAGAATATGTATGGGCACATAATCATACCATGTAGGATAACTAAGTAGACGGTTATGCTGTTTCATCCCACCTAGCAACAATGCTCTGCACTGTGTGTGTTTATATATTTACATATTTATTCCATCTAGCTACAATGCTCAGCACTGGGTGTGTTTATATTTATATATCTATATATGTATTCCATCTAGCTACAATGCTCCGCACTGTGTTTTTATATATCTACATATTATTCCATCTAGCTACATTGCTCCGCACTGTGTGTGTTTATATACTTGCATATTTATTCCATCCAGCTACAATGCTCTGCACTGTGTGTCTGTGTGTGTGTGTGTATATACTGTATATATTTTATAGTAATATGTACATATGTATATTAGCTGCTCTTGCTTGCTTGTTTTTTTTTTTTTGTTTGTTTGTTTTCTTGCCTTCTGATTGTTGCTCTGAGCGTTGCTATCCCTGTGCTGTTGCAATCCTGGAATTTCCCCGTTGTGGGACTAATAAAGGCTTATCTTATCTTATCTTGTCTTAACTTGGCTAATTGATTACTATCATCTGGCTTCATTGACAGGTATAATTGTGTGTCATCTGCATAACAATGAAAATGTATACAGTGCTTTCTAATAATGTTGCCTTACGGAAGCATATAAAAACTAAAAAGAATAGGGCCTAGCACAGATCCCTGCGGAACTCCATGACTAAGCTTTGAGTTGAAAGAAAACTCATTATTATGGGGAATGTACGATCGCTACTCAGAAAAACAGATGAGCTAGCGGCTATCTCCTGCTACGATAGCATATACAGGGAGTGTATCCTGATGCTATTCACGGAGATGTGGTTAACAGAACTAGCAACAGATGCTAACATTGAACTGGAGGGTTTCCACGCAATACAGGCAGACCGAACACCAGACAGTGGGAAGGCAAGGGGCGGAGGAGTGATGATGTATGTCAATAACAGCTGGTGCAGACCGGGACATATCACGGTTAAACAACACTGCAGCAAAGACACAGAGTTGCTAGCTGTTAGCATGCGGCCTACATATCTCCCGAGGGAATACTCACACGTGATCCGCATTGTTATTTATGCAAATCCGACGGCGAACACTGGGACAGCGCGTGACGTCATCCACTCAGTAACTGGCAGGCTGCAGACAGAACACCCAGAAGCTCTTCTCCTCATCTCAGGCGATTTCAACCATATTTCACTGTCTTCCATTCTACTCACATTCACCCAGTATGTCACATGCCACACTAGAGACAATAAAACACTGGACTTATTCTACGCAAACACTAAGGAGGTGTACACCTCATCACCATTCTCCCCACTCGGGAGATCGGATCAACCTTTAACATCTGTTTGTTCTCTCCCATAGATTGAGTCCCCATCGTGCTGTTTGCTCTCTACATGTCTGTTCTTTTCATCTTCTCTGTCCCCTCACCCCCCAGCCAGTCGCAGCAGATGACTGCCCCTCCCTGAGCCTGGTTCTGCTGGAGGTTTCTTCCTGTTAAAAGGGAGTTTTTCCTCTCCACCGTCGCCAAGTGCTTGCTCACAGGGGATCGCCTTATTGCTGGGGTCTTTCTGCAACTGTGGGGGTTCCCCCTACAGTTGATAGTGCTATGAGATGACTGTTGTTGTGAAATGGCGCTATATAAATAAAGTTGAATTGAATTGAATTGAGCCTCCGGTCATGCGCACAGTGAAGTTATGGTCTGAGGAGGCAATGAACGCTCTAAAGGACTGTTTTGAAACTACTGCCTGGGAGCAGCTCTGTGATCCACATGGTGAGGACATTGATGGCCTCACTCACACCATCACGGACTACATCAGCTTCTGTGTGGACAACAACGTACCCACCAAGACCATACGGTGTTGCTCGAACAACAAATCCTGGATCAACCTTGAGATAAAAACACTTCTGAGAGAGAAGAAGAGGATCTTCAGGTCGGGGAACAGGGAGATGCTGAAGTCCATAGAGAGGTAGCTGAGGAGGAAGATCAGAGAAGGAAAGGACAGCTTCAGGAAGAAGATGGAGAACAAGCTGCAACAGAGTGACTTCGGTGGGGTCTGGAGAAACCTTAAAACCATCTCTGGACTCAAGAATACCTCCCCCCAGGCCACTGGGGGCAGGGAGTTGGTGAACAATCTGAACCTGTTTTTTAATAGGTTTGACCAACCGCCCTCCCCCCGACTGCACAACAACCGCTGCTGCCTCTAAAGACATCGAGTCCTGCTGCCCGCACCCCACTCCACCAACACCCCCCCCACTCCCAGCACACAGCCCCCCCAACATGACCCTCACTAAGACCCAAGTGAGGACGGAGCTGAGGAAGATCAAGGCGAGGAAGGCCTCGGGACCGGACGGCATCAGCGCAAAGCTCCTCAAGTCCTGTGCAGACCAGCTGTGTGGGATTGTGGAGCTCATCTTCAACCTGAGTCTGAAGCTGGGGAGGGTACCACCGTTGTGGAAAACATCTTGTGTGGTACCTGTACCAAAGACTTCCCACCCAAAAAACCTGAACAGCTACAGACAAGTGACCCTGACGTCCCACATGATGAAGACCCTGGAGAGACTGCTCCTTGCTCACCTCCACCCCCTGGTGGGACCAGCGATGGAACCACTCCAGTTCGCCTACCAGCATGGCATTGGGGTGAAGGATGCAGTGATCTTCGTTCTTCACCGTTCTCTGTCCCACCTGGAGAAGCCCGAGAATGTGGTGAGGATCATATTCTTTGACTTCTCCAGTGCTTTAAACACCATCCAACCGATGATCCTGAAGGACAAGCTGCTGTGTGCAGGGGTGGACCAGCACCTGTCATCATGGATCCTGGACTACCTCACTAACCGGCCTCAGTTTGTGAGAACCCGGGACTGTGTGTCCGACACGATCATCGGTAGCACGGGGGCCCCTCAGGGAACGGTTTTGGCTCCCTTCCTGTTCACCCTTTATACTGCAGACTTCTCACACAACACAACACATTGCCATCTACAGAAGTTCTCTGACGACTCTGCGATCGAGTACAGAGGACTTATCCAGGACTTCGTGGACTGGTGCCATCGGAACTGCCTCCAGATCAACGCGAGGAAAACTAAGGAGCTGGTGGTGGACTGCCGCAGGCAAGGACAACCCCTCACAGCACCTGCAAACATACAGGGAACAGACATTGAGATGGTGACATCCTACAAGTACCTGGGTTTTCATCTGAACAATAAACTAGACTGGTCACACAATACCGACGCACTCTACAAGAAGGGATAGCGCAGGCTGTTCCTGCTGGGGAGACTCAGGTCTTTTGGTGTACAAGAGGCGCTGCTGAAGACACTCTATGACACGGTGGTGGCATCAGCCATCACTTTTGGAGTGGTCTGCTGGGGCAGTGGCATTACAGCAGCCGATAGGAAGAGACTGAACAAACTGATCGAGAAAGCTAGCTCTGTCCTGGGGCAGCGCCTTGACCCAGTGGAGGAGATAGGAGAGAGAAGGATGGCGGCTAAACTGTCATCTCTGCTGGAGTCCGAGTCCCACCCTATGCAGGACATACTGGATGCACTGAGGAGCTCATTTAGCAGCAGACTACATCATCCTAGGTGTGCAACTGAGAGGTTTTGCAGGTCCTTCCTACCTACGGCTGTCAGACTGTACAACCTAAGCAGGGCTGCTCACAGAGATAGCAAAAAAAAAAAACGAGACGACCTAATAGTATTGAATGCAAAAGATGCAATAGACTTACACAATGTTCCTCTCCAGTATACAACTAGGACAATATCGGTCACTACGGAGGGTGACAATATGTATAGGTACATATTCATACTATGTAGGATAACTAAGCAGACGATTATGCTGTTAATTCCATCTAGCTACAATGCTCCGCACTGTGTGTATATACGGTATATTTATATATTTATTCCATCTAGCTACAATGCTCCGCACTGTGCGTATATACAGTATATTTATATATTTATTCCATCTAGCTACAATGCTCCGCACTGTGTTTATATATTTATATGCACATATGTATATTCGCTGCTCTTGTTTTCTTGTCTTCTTGATTGTTGCTCTGAGTGTTGCTATCCCTGTGCTGTTGCAATTCAGGAATTTCCCCATTGTGGGACTAATAAAGGCTTATCTTATCTTATCATACTACCCTGTCATCTTAACAGAGCACTATGCTCCGAAAATGTAGGATTACTTTTAATACCTAGAATCTCCTAAAGTAAAATGGGAGGAAGAGCCTTCAGTTATCAAGCTCCTCGCCTGTAGAACCAGCTGCCATTCTGGATTTGGGAGTCAGACTTGATCTCTGTTTTTAAGAACAGGGTTAAAACCTTCCTTTTCGAACAAAAAGTAAAACAAAAAAGTAAAGTGCAAAAAAAGTGACAGTATACAGTGTTCGAAAGGGAGAAGGAAGAAGTGAACACTTATTTACTCCAATTCCTCTTTTCCCTAAATACAATCCATGTGAATGAAAAATGGCGGCGAAAAGAGAATGAAAAAGGGTGTCGTTTCCTTTTTATCTGGGGGGAACTTTCACGGGCCTCGGTGATTGACAGGAACTCCGACCAATAGTTTTCCTTTGTGTGCGGGCTTTATGAACTTTAGTCCAATGAGCAAACAGTCTTTTGTCTGGAACAAACTATTGTCAAGCAGAGATTGGCTGCTGGCAGTCACATGATTTGATAGACGTTTTGCAAATCTAATACACATTTTAATACTGGAATATTCCCCTATACACTTATGTATATTCTCTAACCTAGTCTTAGTGATCATGCAACTTATACCCAGTGCTTATAAATTAACATGCAGGAGTAAACATTCATCTAAACATTTTAACATGCACATATCTAAAATCACGGATTAATACATTTCAAACCTATTACTGATTGTCAAGAATAAACATCAAGAGTCCATTTGCTTTTCCTGGGGTCCTGGAAAAAGAAGAGAGATGTTGAAAAGTGAGTCCTAAAGATGTGGTTAAAAGGTTTGCTGGTTAAATTTGGCGTGTCCCAGAGTTTAAGGCAATGTCGAGCTGTGGATCTTTGTGGGCCATGAGGGAATCCAGGGGCCTGTTCCATGCCTCCATGATTATGGGGCCATAAAAGTCAAAACAGGAATTGCATTAGGGTGAATTCTTTAGACTGGTTTTAATAAAGGAATGTGAGTTCAGTTGTAGTCTGGGGTAAAAGAGCAGTTTCCTTGCTGTCTTTTTTCCTGGGTGAAACAATGTCTTTAAGCAGAAGAATAATCCTATTGATGAGCCAAAGTGAGATGATCCTACAATAGTGTCCCAGAGTGAGCATAGTGAATCGTCCATATAAATACTACCATCTAACATATATTCTTTCAGCAAATAATGTTTATAACTATTTTTGAATTGATTTCTGTTTTTACGTAGTTTTTGTTCCAGCTCCGGACTTTTCCACAAATCCACCCCACAGACAGATATGCACAGACTTTTCTTAGTTGTTCGTACCTTAGGTTTTGTAAAGTTTAAGTCTCCTGTCAAATTAAAATCATTGTCTCTTTTTTTTGAATATTTTTGTATATTAGTTGGGAGTTGATTATTAATTGCCCTCTACATTACTTGTACTGTCTTAAATTTAACTAAATCGATGAACTTTATGACAGATGACTTTAAAAACAATGAGTTGGTATGGTCTCTATAACCTACATTATTTATTATCCTTATAGCTTTTTTTTTGTAATGTGCATATTGGCTGTAGGTTGGTCCTATAGGTGTTTCCCCAGACCTCTACACAGTAGTTAAGATATGGTAGAAACAGTGAATTGTACAGTCAGAACAATGATTTATAGTCCAAGATGTGTCTTGTTTTCCCCAGTGTCCCTATACATTTTGCCAACTTGGCCCGGTTGTGACTGATGTGAGGTTTCCAGCAGATTTTATTGTCTAGCGTCACCCCCCAGAAACTTATTTTCCTGTACTGTTTCTATTCTGGTATCATCTATCGTTACCATTATTTCATGATTTATTTTATAATTTGAAAGCGACATAATCATTGTTTGTTTTTTTCAGATTTAGAGATAATTTATTTTTGTTGAACCACTGCGTTAACCTTTTCATTTCAGTTGTGACCACCTCTAAAACCTGCTGCAAATTCTCACCAGTGCAAAGGATATTTGTGTTATCCGCAAACAAAATAAATTTCAGAATTTTTGATACTTGGCATATGTTATTTATATACAAAATAAAGAGGTTGGGTCCCAAAACTGACTCCTGGGGCAGACCACAAGTGATGTCCATGAAGGGTGATTTGTGCTCACCAATTTGTACAAACTGCTGTCTGTTACTTAAATAACTTTCCACCCAACTCAGTCCGACCCCTCTTATCCCATACCTTTCCAATTTCCTCAGTAAAATACTGTGGTCGATGGTGTTAAAAGCTTTCTTTAAATCTATAAATACTCCTACAGCAAACTTTTTTTTATCTATACAACTAGTCATTTCTTCTTTAAGTTTGATGAGTGCCAAAGATTCAATTCAATTCAATTCAATTCAACTTTATTTATATAGCGCCATTTCACAACAACAGTCATCTCATAGCACTATCAACTGTAGGGGGGGAACCCCCACAGTTGCAGAAAGACCCCAGCAATCAGGCGATCCCCTGTGAGCAGCACTTGGCGACAGTGGAGAGGAAAAACTCCCTTTTAACAGGAAGAAACCTCCAACAGAACCAGGCTCAGGGAGGGGCAGTCATCTGCTGCGACTGGCTGGGGGGTGAGGGGATAGAGAAGAAGAAAAGAACAGACATGTAGAGAGCAAACAGCACGATGGGGACTCAATCTATGGGAGAGAACAAACAGATGTTAATGACCAGCAAAAAAAAAATATTTCATAGAGAGTGAGGAAAGGAGTGAGGCCCAGTGCATTACTGGAGGTCCCCCGGCTGACTAAACCTATTAGCAGCATAACTAAGGGAGGGTTCAGAAACACATGATCCCTCCCTAATTGTAGGCTATATCAAAAAGGCAGGTTTTAGCCCTATTCTTAAAAACAGAGATCGAGTCTGACTCCCGAATCCAGATTGGCAGCTGATTCCACAGGAGAGGAGCTTGATAACTGAAGGCTCTGCCTCCCATTGTACTTTTGGAGATTCTAGGTATTACAAGTAATCCTGCATTTTGGGAGCGTAGTGCTCTGTTAGGATAATACGGTAGTATCAGATCTTTTAAATAAAAAGGAGCCTGATTGTTTAGAGCTTTGTAAGTAAGAAGAAGGATTTTAAACTTAATTCTAAACTCTATGGGAAGCCAATGAAGGGAGGCCAGAACCGGAGAGATATGATCTCTCTTTCTAGTACCTGTTAAAACTCTTGCTGCAGCATTTTGGATCAGCTGAAGACTTTTTAAAGATGTTTTAGGACAGCGTGATAATAAAGAATTACAATAATCTAATCTCGAGCTAACAAAAGCGTGGATCAGTTTCTCAGCATCACTCTGAGACAAGATGCTCCTAATCTTGGCAATATTACGCAAATGATAGAAGGCAGTCTTAGAAACAAATTTAATATGTGAATTGAAGGACAAATCCTGATCAAAAATAACTCCAAGGTTCCTCACAGAGCTATTAAGAGAAAGAGTAACCGCATCCAAACTGAAAGTTTGATTTGGAAAGGAATTTCTAAGGTTTTTTGGACCAACAAGAATGACTTCAGTCTTATCTGAATTTAATAGCAGGAAATTACAAGTCATCCAAGCTTTGATTTCCTTAAGACAGGCTTCTAACTTGGCTAATTGATTACTATCATCTGGCTTCATTGACAGGTATAATTGTGTGTCATCTGCATAACAATGAAAATGTATACAGTGCTTTCTAATAATGTTGCCTAACGGAAGCATATATAAACTAAAAAGAGTAGGGCCTAGCACAGATCCCTGTGGAACTCCATGACTGAGCTTTGAGTTGAAAGAAAACTCATTATTTACATGAACAAACTGGAACCTATCAGATAAATAAGATCTAAACCATTGCAACGAAGTTCCATTAAGTCCAACATAGTGTTCTAATCTATCAAGTAGAATATTATGATCGATAGTATCAAAAGCTGCACTAAGGTCTAAAAGGACAAGTACAGAAACTAGTCCATTATCAGATGCAATGAGGAGGTCGTTAGTGACCTTCGCTAAGGCTGTTTCAGTACTATGATGGATTCTAAACCCAGATTGAAACTCTTCAAGTAAACCATTTCCCTGCAGGTGGTCGAATAATTGCGTAGCAACAACTCTTTCTAAGATTTTTGAAATGAAAGAGAGATTAGAGATTGGTCTATAGTTAGCTAAAGCTCCTGGATCTAGCGTTGGCTTTTTGAGTAAGGGTTTAATTACAGCCGTTTTAAAAGCCTGCGGTACATGGCCTAAAGTTAATGAAGAATTGATTATATGAAGAATAAAGCTACCAATAAGTGGGAAGACTTCTTTAAATAACCTGGTAGGAATAGGGTCTAAAAGACAAGTTGAAGGTTTGGAGGAGGAAACTATTTTGTCTAACTCACAAAGGTCGATTGGAGTAAACTCATCAAGACAGAGATCAATAGAAGGAGTTGTAGTAGTTACAGTATTTAAGTTAACTGTGGGAAGAATCTGATTGATTTTATCTCTGATGGATGAAATTTTATTATTGAAAAAGTTCATAAAGTCCTGGCTAGTAAGCTCTAAGGGAATGCTAGGATTGACAGAGTCCTGACTCTTTGTCAACCTGGCTACAGTACTGAAAAGAAACCTGGGATTATTCTTGTTCTCTTCTATTAATGCAGAGTAATAACTTGTTCTAGCTTTTCTAAGAGATTTTTTATAAATTAAAAGATGATTTCTCCAAGCTAAATAGATTTCATCTAAATTAGTAGAGCGCCATTTTCTTTCTAATTGACGAGTCTTCTGTTTTAAGGTACGAGTTTCTGTGTTGAACCAAGGAGTTAGAAATCTCTGATTAGACTTTTTCTTTTTTAAGGGGGCCACCAAGTCTAGAGCCTGATGCAGAGAAGCTGAAACACTATCCACCATGTTATCAATTACAGAAGGAGCAAGCTGTCTATAGCTTATTTCTGTTGTGTTGACACATGGCATAGAGGAAACAATCTGCATAAATTTGGAAACAGCATCATCTGAGAGGCATCTACTGTAATAATATTTTTCTTTAGGAGCCAAATAGTCAGAAATAGTAAAATCAAAGGTTAACAGACAATGGTCTGACAGTACAGGGTTATGAGGAGACACTACAAGATTTTCTATTTCTATGCCATATGTCAAAACAAGGTCCAATGTATGGTGGAGGTAATGAGTAGAATTTCCTACTTTCTGAGAAAACCCAATCGAGTCTTATATTGAATTGAATGCCACATTAAGGCAGTCACTATCTACATCCACATGTATATTAAAGTCCCCTACTATAATTATTCTATCAGATTTCAGCACTAAATCAGCTAAGAAATCAGCAAATTCGGATAAAACTTCTGAGTAGGTTGATGGGGGACGATAAACTATGGCAAATAAAATTGGGTTTAACCTAAAATTGCTAAGGTGCCCAATACTGAGGACCAGGCCCTCAAAGGAATTATAACATGTTTTTTGCTTTACATTAACTAGTAATTTGGAATGGTAAATTGTTGCTACTCCTCCTCCACGACCAGAACTTCTGGGATTTTGACAGTTTAAATAACCAGAGGGAGTTGATTCATTTAAACCAACATAATCCTCTTGCCCTAACCAAGTCTCTGTAAGGGAAATTAAATCAATCTGATGATCAATTAACAAATCATGGACTAACAGAGACTTGGGAGTTAGAGACCTAATATTTAATAAACCACATTTAATTTTTAAATTATGAGGAGGAACAGAGGCCAATTCATTCAATTTAGAGGCTTTATGTTTAATTTGAGTTTTACCAATATTTTGCTTTATCACTTTGTGATGCTTATACATTATATTTTTATTCACTTTGGAGGGAGCAGACAACGATTCTCTGATGGGGAATACAGGGGCTAAGCTGAGGGGTGGCGGATGAAGAGGAGCTGCAGAGAGGCGTGTAAGACTGCGACTCTGCTTCCTGGTCCCAACTCTGAGTAGTCAGGGTTTTGGAAATTTGGATAAAAAGATGCCAGATTGTTAGATAAATGAGAAGCACCATCCAAAGTGGGATGAATGCTGTCTCGTCTCATAAGACCAGGTTTTCCCCAAAAAGAGCTCCAATTGTCAATGTAGCCCACGTCATTTTTAGGACACCACACAGACAGCCAGCGGTTCAAGGATGACGAGCAGCTAAACATGTCATCACTGGTCAGATTGGGGAGGGGCCCAGAGAATACTACAGTGGCAGACATCGTTTTTGCAAAGTCACACACCGATTCTATATTAAGTTTCGTGACTTCCGACTGCCGGAGACGGATGTCATTAATGCCGGCGTGAATAACAATTGTGGAATATTTAGAGTTACTTTTAGCCAGCATTTTCAAATTTGACTCGATGTCGCCTGCTCTGGCCCCAGGAATGCATTTGACTATGGCCGCTGGAGTCTCTAGGTTCACGTTTCTGACTACAGAGTCGCCAATGATCAGAGTTTTTTCCTCAGCGGGTGTGTCGCTGAGCGGGGAAAAACGATTAGAAACGTGAACAGGTTGGTGGTGTACCGGGGCTTTGCGACTAGGCTTCCTTCTCACCGTCACCCACCCAGTCTCCTCGCTGCTGAGGAGAGCCGAGGGACCGCTGACAGGGGGGCCTAAGCTCGCTAGCTCCGCTGCAGCTAATGGGCGTCCGTCAAGATTAACTGGCGCAGACGGTGTTTCAATGCAGCGGAGCCGGGATTCCAAATCAGACAACCTCGCCTCGAGCACCTCAAAAAGACAACATTTATTACATTTACCGTTATCGCTAAAAGAGGCAGAGGTGTAGCTAAACATCTGACAGAGAGAGCACACCAGAGGAGGAGAGGAAGGAGAGCTAGTAGCCATAGCTAATGGCTGCAGAGCAAACCACAAAGCCAACCACACAGGCAGACAGCAAAACAGGAAGTGACGATACGTTACCACAAGGAAGTGACGATTCCAGGTCGCAAGATGTAGATTTGTCTGCTCTAAAACCATACTGACTGTCTGTAAGGAGGTTGTTTTTCATTGAAATCATCCAGTCTTCTAGTGAAGATTTTTTCAAGTATTTTGGAGAATTGTGAGAGTAAAGAGAGTGGTCTGTAATTTGTGAAACAATGACTGTCTTCTGTTTTGTATAGTGGTATTACTTTTGCTATTTTCATTTTGTTTGTAAATTTACCAGTTTGAAATGACAGGTTACAGATGTGGGTGAGTGGCTTAACAATTCCTTCAATTACTTTTTTCACTGTTGTCATGTCAGTTTCAATGCAGTCCGTTGATTTTTTGTTCTTAAATTTACTCATAATAATAATTTCCATTTCAATTACTGCACCAAAAAAGATTGTGTTTGGATTTCCATCTTCTATTTCATTTACAGAACCACTGTTGTTTGTTTCTGGTGTCACTATTGATTTTGCTAATTCTGGACCAACGTTTACAAAAAAAAATTATTGAAACCACTGACCACAGCTTCCATATTATTTATCAAATTGTCATTTTCAATAAAATATTCTGGATAATTAGCATTCTTTGTTGGGTTACTAATAATCCCATTGAGTACTTGCCATATTCCTCTTAAGTTATTTTTATTATCCTCTAATATTCTGTTGTAGTTTTCTTTCTTACAAGTCCTCATTATATTAGTAAGCTTGTTTTTACTGTATATAGTTTATATTTGATCTTAGCCTCTACTGTTCTGCACTTAATGAATTGTTTATATAATGTATTCTTCTTTTTACATGCATGTATTAACCCCTTGGTGACCCATGGAATATTTTTGTTTTGTTGTCTGTCACTGTATTGTTTTATAGGACAGTTTTTTATTGTACAATGATTGAAATATTTGTAAAAATTCATCATATGCTTTATTTATATCATTTTCATCATAAACTATCTTCCAGTCTTGTATTAATAATTCCTTTGTCAGTAAATACATTGATTCTTCGGTTCTTATTCTTTTATATTTAATATTTTTGGTATACTTTTTCTTCCTATAATCACATTGATAGACAACAAAAATCGGCAGGTGGTCGCTGATATCATTCAATAAAAGCCCACTCCTGATATTATTTTCCATAATGTTTGTGAATATGTTATCTATTAGTGTGGCACTGTGTGACATGATCCTGCTAGGTCCGGTAATTGTTGGATGTAAGCCCATGCTGTACACTGTGTTGATAAATTTTTCTGTCAAACTATGTTGTTTTGAATTCATCAGATCTATATCGAAATCCCCACAGATGAACATAACTTTATGAGTTAGTTTTGCAGACATTTTTTCCATCCAGTCCTTAAATAATTCAATGTTTGATCCAGGTGTTCTATATCCACAGTTCACTACTATATTCTTCATATTGCCCAAACAGATTTCTATTGTAATACATTCAAATAAATCATCCACAGTCACTGACAAACTTTCAACAACCTTGTATTTCAAGCTCTTGTCAACATAAATTGCAACTCCTCCTCCTTTTTTCACTTTTCTATTTATATAATTTAATTCATAGCCATCCATGGTAAAATCCACTCCTTTCTCTTCACTGAGCCACGTCTCTGATATTGCCACAATATTGAATGGCTCTTTAAACTGATGTAAATAATCTTTAATGTTATTAAAGTTGGCATAGAGACTTCTGCTGTTGAAGTGGATCATAGAAATATTGAAATCAGATGTGACCATTTTGTTAAACTGTTCATCCGTGTAGTAACTACAGTTATTATTGATGGAGCTAAATAAATTATTATCAGGGTCTATGTTATATTCTACGTCCTGTGGGTTGTGATCTGTATATTCAAAAACTTTCAGTTCCTGTTGTTCCTGTTTGTTGATCTTTTGTTTCATGTAGTTATATGCCCTGTTGCAGATGAGTGTGATCCTTCAGTGACCCTTCAGTGTCTTACAGTTATCATTTGTTGCTGTTGACTCCAGTTCATAATGTTCATTGATATTTGTCCAGTTCCATAATATTACAGACGTCAATGACCTTGGCTTCTTCAGGTGATCCATTTAATTTGATGTATATTTTACAGTTTGTTGTCCAGGTGTTTGGAATCTTTTTTTGCTTTCTCAGTTATCTTGTTTTTCTGGCTATTTCTGCGTTTTCTTTTGTGAGGTGCTCATTCATGTAAATGTTTGTTCCTTTCAGTTTCCTCCCTTGTTTTTGCAGCGCAGTCTTGTGTTTTCTGTTGACAGACCCCATGATCACAGCTGGTTTGTCGCTGTTTTTCATGGGCAGAGGGTGGCAGGCCTCAGTGGTGTTACAGTCCAACTGGATTCCTTTGGATTGCAGGAAGGCCACCACTTGTTGCTCCGTGGATTTGTCTTCCAGCGCATTGAGCCTCCCTCCGCTGTCCGCGGCCACCACCAGAGCATATGATCGGGGTTTAATGTGGAGCCCAGTGATGATCACGTCGTTCACCCGGGTGTATTGTTCCAGGTCCACCACCCTGCTCTCCAGATAGGCCAGCCTCTTACCCTTCTCGGCGTTCTGGATCCGCAGCACTTTCACCTCCTCGAGAAGGCCAAGAATGTTTTTTTTGCTGCAGCTTAACAGCAGAAATCTCTTCAGCCAAGAAGTCGAGGGATCTTTTAATATTGTCCACCTCCTCAGTCTGCTAAGCTCTCTTGGGACCCATGATCCCAGACGATTTGTGTTGACTAAACAGCTACTGAACAGCTGTTTAGCTAGCTGAATGGCGGGCCGCTCCACTCCGCTCTCATTTCCCAGCTCCCAGAAGTGGAGTTGGTGGAAAACTCGCACTTCTCCGCCTTGACGTAGAGTTGATTGTCTAAGATCCACTGTAACACCGCTCTTACATGGACCTGATGCTCCTCCGGGTTGCGAGAGAAAATCAAAATGTTATCTAAATACACAAAAACAAACTGATTAACCATATCACTGAGGATGTCGTTGATAAAATACGGTTGACCGTTTATTAAATTTCAAAAGAGCAATCTTGAGGAACACCCAGTCATTCGCCAGAGGAGCAGCAAACCTGCAGATAGAGAAGCGAGGCTGATTAGAAAGAGGAATGGAGGAGGATTGGGAAATCCAAGTAGTACCATTTACATAGGAGAGAGAGAGAGAGAGAGAGAGAGAGAGAGAGAGAGAGAGAGAGAGAGAGAGACCGGCTAAGGACCCAGCAAAAGAGATGAACCAGCAGGCCGGAACTGCTGGAAATGGAGAGCTGAGTCTGACCAGGTGGAGTGGAGGAACTGCAGCGGAGGAGCAACAGGCTGGTTCGTGCAGCGAAATCCCTGGGGACACACCGCTCCATTGGAAGCAACCTGAAGAAGGAGGAGGAGAACAACGTGCCAGGTAAATTACTTAACACAGAGACCTTACACGTTAGAACTTATTCTGCTAAAGGTAGTATACCCAAAAAAGCCAGTGTTGAATCACTGAAGAGCTGTTCCCTACAAACACTGGCTCAGCAGAATCAGCAGGTGCGTCAGATGAGATGATTAGTAGAGCAGAGGAGACGGGATGGTGGGGGCGAGAGCTCACCAGGACATGACACCCATCTCCTGAATGAGCTGGGAGGAGATGAAATTTTGTTCTTCCCCTGAATTAATGAGGGCAGAAACCCTCCTCTTGACCCCCGGCAATTGAACTAGGGCTGAAATTGAGAAATTACTGGGGGGATGTGAATGAGTCCCGCCCGTCAGATCCCTCAGGGCTACTGATGGGCTGTGTCTTTTGGCTGCAGGTGGCATGCGTCCAGATTGTGCTTAAGTGAGCCACAATACATGTACGTGCCGATCCTCTTCTGTTGCTGGTACTCCTGAGAGAGGCGGAACTGGCCAAGCTCCGTGGGATCGGAAGAGGAATCTGAATGACCTGAGTCAGCAGGAGCCGTGGGCACACGCACAATGGATGGGTGAGACGAGGAGCTGTGCTCCTCCACACACTCGTGGAATAGGCTATCCAACCTGACTGCTTCATCGATGAGACCATCCAGGGAGGCGGGAACAGCATTAACCACCAGGTCGTCGCGGTGGTGAGGGTTTAAACTGTGTAGGAACGCACTGCATAAAACAATGTCATTCCATTCAGAGTCCGACGCTTCGACCTGAAACTCGGCCACCGACTGGTTATCCTTACAGAGTGGCAAGAGGTGGCTCATAATGTTCCCCTTGTTCTCCGTTATGGTCAAAACTGCCGGAAAAATCGGCCACAAATTGGTCAAATGTCAGGTTTGCGCCCTCCTGGCTATCGAGTATGGACTGAGCCCAACTAAGGGCCTGGCCCTGAAGCAGGAGGGTTAAGTAATGAATTCTGGAGAGGGTGTCCGGATACTCCTTCCCCACCTGGCCCAAGTAAAGCTGAACCTGGCAGAGAAAGTTCCTGCATTCCCCCACCTCCCCAGCATACGAGGCCGGTGAGGGAATGGAGGTTGTTCGGCGAATGAAGTACCAGAGGCTGCAGGAGGGGCCGCAGTAACCGGGGCTGACATGTGAGCCAAATGATCAGAAAAAGTGCCCAGCTGCTGTATGACTGTCTGCAGCTGCTGGGTGAGTAGGGCCACTTGTCTCTGTAACGTTGAGGCGGTGGAGCGCGGAGCGCTCCGTTGCTGTGGCACCCGCTGAGCTGCCATCTTGGCTGGCTCGTTCTGTCATATCGACTGAATAAACAGCTCAAGTGCAGGGTTCTGCACCAAGGAAAACACAGAAGAGGACATTTGACTCTTTATTAAATTTCAAAAAGGCAGGATTACGGGAAAAAACGTCACTCGCCAGGGGAACAACAGCCTGTGGAGAAGAGACGAGAGCTGGTTAGTGGGAGGAATGGAGAAGGAAAAGGGAAATGCAAATTTCGCCACTTACGTGGGGTGAAAGGACAATCCGGTACAGAGCCCAGCAAGAGGAGAAAAACCAGCACGGTGAAGCTGGTGAGGAAGGAAAGGGGAGATGGGCAGTGTCTGACAGGGTGGAGAGTAGGAGCTGAAGCAGGAGAGACAACGAGGCTGGTGAGAGCACCGCAATCCCTTAAGATGCACATCTCGGATGGCAGCAACCTGGCGGGAGAGAAAAGAGAGAGAGAGAGAGTGCTCAGGTAAGCGAATCCTGAAACTCGACACAACTTGCTAGTTTATTTCTGCTTTCATGGCAGTATACCCAAACGAGCCAGTGTAGAAACAGTGAAGAGATGGTCCTGATAAACGCTGGCTTGGCAGAGGCAGCAGGTGTGTCAATCCTTCCAGATGCATTGATTACCTGAGAGGCAGGAGAGAACGGGAAGGAGGGGGTGAGCACTCACTAGGATATGACAGATTAGAGATTGGTCTATAGTTAGCTAAAACTCCTGGATCCAGCATTGGCTTTTTGAGTAAGGGTTTAATTACAGCAGTTTTAAAAGCCTGCAGTACATGGCCTAAAGTTAATGAAGAATAGAGCTACTTCATAGAGATTATATGAAGAATAGAACTACCAATAAATGGGAAGACTTCTTTAAAAAACCTGGTAGGAATAGGGTCTAAAAGACAAGTTGAAGGCTTGGATGAGGAAATTATTTTGTCTAACTCTAAAAGGTCAATTGGAGTAAACTCATCAAGACAGATATTAATTGAAGGAGTTGTAATAGTTACTGTATTTAATGGTGGGAAGAATCTGACTGAGTTTATCTCTGACAGATGAAATTTTATTATTGAAAAAGTTCATAAAGTCCTGACTAGTAAGCTCTAAAGGAATGCTAGGATTGACAGAGTCCTGACTCTTTGTCAGCCTGGCTACAGTGCTGAAAAGAAACCTGGGATTATTCTTGTTCTCTTCTATTAATACAGAATATTAACTTGTTCTAGCGTTTTTAAGAGATTTTTTTTTTTATAAATTAAAAGATGATTTCTCCAAGCTAAATAGATTTCATCTAAATTAGTGGAGTGTCATTTTCTTTCTAATTGACGAGTCTTCTGTTTCAAGCTTTTTAAGAGTTTCTGTGTTGAACCACGGAGTTAGAAATCTCTTAGACTTTTTCTTTTGCGCAAGATGGTGCAAGATTTGCTGTTCCCCGCGCTGCACTCGGACTATCTGATAACGTGATGGTCCACCTCATTCCCACATACAGACAGAGATTGAAGCTCACTAAACCTGTTGTGAGCACTACGAAGAAATGGACCAGTGAAGCTGAGGAGAAGCTGGAAACGTGCATGGAAATAACTGATTGGGGCATGTTTAAAGGAGCCACGCATGATCTGGATGAGTACACGGACACTGTGAACTCTTATATCCACTTTTGTGAGGAGAGCATTCTTCCATCGCGCACCAGGGTGAGGTACTCTAATGACAAGCCCTGGTTCACTGCTAAGCTCAGACAGATCAGGAAGGAGAAGGAAGCAGCGCTGAAAAATGGAGACAGGGACTGCTACAGAGAGGTTAAATATCGGTTTAACAGAGAGCTGAGGAGAGCTAAATCGGTGTATTCTGAGAGACTCCAGCAGCAGTTCACTGCTAATGACTCGGTTTCTGTGTGGAGAGGACTGAGGCAAATCACCAATTATCGGCCTCAGGCTCCTAAAGGTCAGGATGACAAAGCCCTTTGTCAAAGATTGTCCCAACACTATGCCCGTTTTGACACCCCGTCATCTGTGTCCAACTCCCCCCCTCCCTCCAGCTCCACAGCCTCCACGGTCCCAACTTCATCAAAGACGCCCCCCCTCCTCCCCCCCGCCCTTGTCATCAGTGAGCCGGACGTGCTCAAACAGTTCTCCAGACTGAACCCACGCAAGGCCCCCGGTCCGGACGGTGTGTCTCCCTCCACCCTGAGACACTGTGCGAAAGAGCTGGCTCCTGTCTTCACAGACATTTTTAACACCTCCCTTAAGCTATGCCACGTGCCGTCCTGCCTCAAATCCTCCACCATCATCCCTGTCCCCAAGAAGCCACGGATCACTGGTCTTAACGACTACAGACCTGTAGCGCTCACCTCTGTAGTCATGAAGTCCTTTGAGCGCCTGGTCCTGCCCCACCTCAAGTCCATCACCACCCCCCTCCTGGACCCACTGCAGTTTGCCTACCGAGCCAACAGGTCTGTAGACGACGCAGTCAACCTGGCCCTCCACTCCATCCTGCAGCACCTGGACTCCCCGGGAACCTACGCCAGGATCCTGTTTGTGGACTTCAGCTCTGCATTCAACACCATCCACCCCGATCTGCTCCGGGACAAGCTGTCCCTGCTCAACGTGCCTGACTCCCACTGCAGGTGGATCACCGACTTCCTGACGGACTGGAGGCAGCATGTGCGGCTGGGAAAGAGATGAGATGAGATTGAGATTCAACTTTATTGTCATTACACATGTATGAATACAAGGTAACGAAACGTGACTTGGCATTTGGGCACGCTCTGCAGAGCGCATCCAAGGCCGGGGCAGCCGCTAGGCGCCAGTCAATGAGATAGACTGTCTCAGACTCTGCTAGCATCAGCACCGGATCACCCCAGGGCTGTGTACTTCCCCCCCAACTCTTCTCCCTTTACACCAACTCCTGCACCTCCAGCCACCAGTCTGTCAAGTTGATCAAGTTTGTGGACGACACCACCCTCATCGGGCTCATCTCCAACGGCGTCGAGTCCACCTACAGGAGTGAGGTGGCCCAGCTGGCGTCCTGGTGCAACAACAACAACCTGCAGCTGAACGCTCTGAAGACAGTGGAGATGATTGTGGACTTCAGGAAAGTAACAACCCCTCTGCCCCCCCTCACCCTCACAGGCTCTCCCATCACCACTGCTGATTCCTTCCGCTTCCTAGGCACCACCATCACCAGGGACCTCAAGTGGGAGCCGACCATCAGCTCCCTCATCAAAAAGGCCCAGCAGAGGATGTTCTTCCTGCGGCAGCTGAGGAAGCTCAAGCTACCCACCAAGATGTTAGTGCAGTTCTACACAGCCATCATCGAGTCCATCCTCACCACCTCCATAACCGTGTGGTACGCAGGAGCCACTGCCAGGGACAGACTAAGGCTGCAGCGCATCGTGCGCACTGCTGAGAAGGTGATCGGCTGCAAGCTCCCATCTCTCCAGGATCTGTACATCTCCAGGACCCGGAGGCGTGCTGGCCGGATCATAGCCGATCCCTCACACCCTGGTCACGTACTGTTTGCCTCTCTCCCCTTAGGTAGTAGACTTCGGTCCATCCAGACTAAAACCTCCCGTCACATGAACAGCTTCTTCCCCTCTGCCATCAGACTGCTGAACACTAAGTGGCTTATTGAATCTCGTGCACTATGTACAGCAGCTCAACCAGACTCATGTCAATCATCACTGTTTTCTTCCTGCATTACCGACTGCACTATATGGTTCTCCACATTATCTGCTGCTCGCTAATATATTTAAACTGCTGACTAGTATTACTCACTCTTATTCTACACTTTATTGCATGTATAGTTTATTTCTTTTATTTTATCATGTTTAATGTTGCAGCATTGCACCGAGACAAATTCCTAGTTTGTGTACTACATGAACAATGGCAATAAATCTGATTCTGATTCTAATTCTGATTCTGATTCTGATTCTTTTTTAAAGGGGCCACCATGTCTAGACTCTGATGCAGAGAAGCTGTAACACTATCTACCATACTATCAATTACAAAAGAGGTAAGCTCTCCATAGCTTATCTCCGTTGTGTTGACACATGGCATAGAGGAAACAATCTGCTTAAATTTGGTAACAGCATCATCTGAGAGGCATCTACTGTCGTAATATTTTTCTTTAGGAGCCAAATAGTCATAAATAGTAAAATCAAAGGTTAACAGACAATGGTCTGACAGTACAGGGTTATGAGGAGAGACTACCAGATTTTCTATTTATCTGCCATATGTCAGAACGAGGTCCAACGTATGGTGGAGATAATGGGTAGAATTTCCTACTTTCTGAGAAAACACCATCGAGTCTAATATTGAATTAAATGCCATATTAAGGCAATTACTATCTACATCTACATGTATCTTTAAGTCCCCTACTATAATTATGCTATCTGATTTCAGCACTAAATCAGCTAAGAATTCAGCAAATTCAGATAAAAACTCTGAGTAGGCTGAGGGAGGACGATAAACTATGGCAAATAAAATTGGGTTTAAGCTAAAATTGTCATATGTCTGAGCTCCAATGTCATCCCGGAGCTCAGACACAGTTTATTTTTGTGTTTTGTATTTCTACCCATTGTCCACGCTTAGGCTGGTCTGGTTCCTTGTTTGTTTGCCCCTCTCCCTCTCTCCAGACACTCCTGCTGGCTGCTCACAGCTCACCGGTTTCGGCTGTGGCAGCTCATAATCAGCCCAGCTGTTCCATGAACATGATAAAAATTGGTAACATGCCCAATACTGAGGACCAGGCCCTCAGAGGAATTATAACATGTTTTTTGCTTTACATTAACTAGTAATTTGGAATAGTAAATTGCTGCTACTCCTCCTCCACAACTAGAACTTTTTTTTAATTAATTTATTTTTTATTACTTATTTTGTACCCGTGGGTAGATTTGTTTTGCAGTCTGGTGACAAGCCACCAGCTGCCGGTCGCTGCGTGCGCAAGCACCCTGTATCCCTAACCTGCATGTTTTTGGCATTTGGGAGGAAACCGGAGAAATCCCGGAGTAAACCCACGCAACACGGGGAGAACATGCAAACTCCACACAGATCACTGTTGGCCGGGGGCAGGGATCAAACCCACGATCTTATGATCCCCCCGATCCCCCCGGCTGAGGGTAAACTGTGCTGCCACAGTGTTAACCACTGCGCAACCGTGCACCCCCAGAACTGTGCACTTCTGGGATTTTGACAGTTTAAATAACCAGAGGGAGTTGATTCATTTAAACCAACATAGTCCTCTTGCCCTAACCAAGTCTCTGTAAGGGATATTAAATCAATCTGATGATCAATTAACAGATCATGGACTAGCAGAGACTTGGGAGTTAGAGACCTAATATTTAACAAACCACATTTAATTTTTTAATTATGAGGAGGAACAGAGGCCAAATCATTCAATTTAGAATCAGAATCAGAATCAGAATCAGAATAAAGTTTATTGCCAAGCACATTTACAAGTAAACAAGTAAACATACGAGGAATTTGACTTGACATTGGGCGCGCCTGATAGGCGCTTCCCAATGACGCGGTGAGCCATGGAGGCGCCTGTCAACAGGAGGGGAATAGAGGGCAAGGGTCAGGGAACAAAACAATAGGTAGAGAGAGAAAAAAAACATAGTAAATCAAAATAACGCTTGTAAGCTCAAATAAGCTCAAGTGAGCCGAATTATGATCACCCAGAAAAAAACCCTCAATGCACAATTAGCAATTTGCAGGACACCACACAGACAGCCAGCGGATGAAGGATGACAAGCGGCTTAACATGTCATCACTGGTCAGATTGGGGAGGGGCCCAGAGAATACTACAGAGGCAGACTTTGTTTTGGTAAAGTCACACACCAATTCCACATTAAATTTTGTGACTTCCCACTGCCGGAGTCGGATGTTGTTAATGCCAGTGTGAATAACAATTGTGGAGTATTTAGTTACTTTTAAGATAAGATAAGATAAGCCTTTATTAGTCCCACAATGGGGAAATTTCAGGATTGCAACAGCACAGGGATAGCAACACTCAGAGCAATAATTTAGAAGATAAGGAAATAAGAGCAGTGAATATACATATGTACACATAAATATACAAATATAAACACACAGTGTGGAGCATTGTAGCTAGATGGAATAAACAGCATAACCGTCTATTTAGTTATTCTACATAGTATGAATGTGTACCCATACATAATGTCACCCTCCATAGCGACTGATATTGTCCTAGTTGTATACTGGAGGGGACCATTTGTGTAAGTCTGTTGTGTCTTTTGCATTCAATACTATTAGGTTGTCACGTTTTTTTGCTATCTCTGCGAGCAGCCCTGCTTAGGTTATACAGTCTGACAGCCATTGGTAGGAAGGACCTGCGAAACCTCTCGGTGGCGCACCTAGGATGATGTAGCCTACTGCTAAATGAGCTCCTCAGTGCATTCAGTATGTCCTGCATAGGGTGGAACTCGGACTCATGAGATGACAGTTTAGCCACCATTCTTCTCTCTCCCATCTCCTCCACTGGGTCAAGGCGCTGCCCCAGGACAGAGCTAGTTTTCTTGATCAGTTTGTTCAGTCTCTTCCTATCGGCTGCTGTAATGCCACTGCCCCAGCAGACCACTCCAAAAGTGATGGCTGATGCCACCACCGTGTCGTAGAATGTCTTCAAGAGCACCCCTGGTACACCAAAAGACCTGAGCGTCCTCAGTAGGAACAGTCTGTGTTGTTCCTTCTTGTAGAGTGTGTCGGTATTGTGTGACCAATCTAGTTTATTGTTCAGATAAACACCCAGGTACTTGTAGGATGTCACCATCTCAATGTCTGTTCCCTGGATGTTTACTGGTGCTGTGAGGGGTTGTCCTTGCCTGCGGCAGTCCACCACCAGCTCCTTAGTTTTCCTCACGTTGATCTGGAGGCAGTTCCAATGGCACCAGTCCACTAAGTCCTGGATAAGTCCTCTGTACTCAGCTTCATCTCCGTTGGAGATGAGGCCGATGATCGCAGAGTCGTCAGAGAACTTCTGTAGATGGCAGTGTGTTGTGTTGCGTGAGAAGTCCGCAGTATAAAGGGTGAACAGGAAGGGAGTCAAAACCGTTCCCTGGGGGGCCCCCGTGCTATTGATGATCGTGTCGGACACACAATCCCGGGTTCTCACAAACTGTGGCCGGTTAGTGAGGTAGTCCAGGATCCATGATGACAGGTGCTGGTCCACCCCTGCCACAGCAGCTTGTCCTTCAGAATCATCTGTTGGATGGTGTTGAAAGCACTGGAGAAGTCAAAGAACATGATCCTCACCACATTCCCGGGCTTCTCCAGGTGGGGCAGAGAATGGTGAAGGAGGAAGATCACTGCATCCTCCACCCCAATGCCATGCTGGTAGGCGAACTGGAGTGGATCCATCGCTGGTCCCACCAGGGGGCGAAGGTGAGCAAGGAGCAGTCTGTCCAGGGTCTTCATCATGTGAGACGTCAGGGCCACTGGTCTGTATCTGTTCAGGTCTTTGGGGTGGGAAGTCTTTGGTACAGATACCACACAAGATGTTTTCCACAACTGTGGTACCCTCCCCAGCTTCAGGCTCAGGTTGAAGATGTGGTCCACAATCCCACACAGCTAGTCTGCGCAGGACTTGAGGAGCTTCAAACTGATGCCGTCCGGTCCCGAGGCCTCCCTCGCCTTGATCTTCCTTAGCTCCATCCTCACCTGGGTCTTAGTGAGGGTCAGGTTGGAGGGCTGTGTTCTGGGAGTGGGGGGGTGTTGGTGGAGTGGGGTGTGGACAGCAGGTCTCGATGACTTTAGAGGCAGCAGTGGTTGGTGCACAGTCGGTGGGGAGGGTGGTTGGTCAAACCTATTAAAAAACAGGTTCAGATTGTTTGCCCTCTCCCTGCCCCCCGTGGCCTGGGAGGAGGTATTCTGGAGCCCAGAAATGGTTTTAGAGATGGTTTAGCCAGCATTTTCAAATTTGACTCGATGTTGCCTGCTCTGGCCCCAGGAATGCATTGGACTATGGCTGCTGGAGTCTCTAGGTTAATGTTTCTTGACTACAGAGTCGCCAATGATCAGAGTTTTTTCCTCAGCGGGTGTGTCGCTGAGTGGAGAAACGCAATTAGAAACATGAACAGGTTGGTGGTGAACCAGGGGCTTGTGGCTATGCTTCCTTCTCACCGTCACCCAACCATTCTCTCCTGGCTGCTCAGGAGAGGTCAAAGCCAGGGGATAGCGAGCAAGCCGCCCTAAGCTAGGGTGCTCCGCTGCAGCTATTGGGCGTCCGTCATTATTAACTGGCACAGATGGTGTTTCAACGCAGTGGAGCCGGGATTACAAATTACACAACCTTGCTTCGAGCGCCTCAAAAAGACAACATTTATGATGACAGTATGAATGACATACTGACACAGGCCAGAAAGCTACGGGGAACAGAAGCTTACCTGAATGAACATCTAACAAAAACTAATGCTGAAATAGCACGGCAAGCACGGATGCTGAAAAGACAAAATAAGATACAGGCAACATGGACAAGAAATTGTAGAGTTTGGATCAAACTAAATGGAACACCTGAGGAAGCAAATGGTATAATAATCAGAGAGATTACTGACTTAAATAAATACAGATGAACACTGATTAAGAAAATTAAGAGATTATGATAATCCATATCCACACACACGGCAAGAATAGTTCTTTTGATATACCATGTCAATGTACTTTAAAAAAAAAAACAAAAAAACAAAACAAAACAAACAAAAAAACTTATGACTGACTTGAGTAGATATCAATTATCCCCAGTCGGAGGAAGTCATTTGACACAGAGTGAGGAAACTCAAACTCTGAAAATATGCCATTATGCTGAACATAAACTGCAAGAGATCGAGAATGATATTGATCCTGATAACCACTTTTTCAATAATATTCATAATCATTGTGAATATTACACTGAAAAGCAATTTAAAAGTTCACGGTTCACGGCCAAGCTCAGACAGATCAGGAAGGAGAAGGAAGCAGCGTTGAAAAGTGGAGACAGAGACTGCCACAGGGAGGTCAAATATCGGTTTAACAGAGAGCTGAGGAGAGCTAAATCTGTGTATTCTGAGAGACTCCAGCAGCAGTTCACTGCTAACGACTCGGCTTCTGTGTGGAGAGGACTGAGGCAAATCACCAACTATCGGCCTCAGGCTTCTAAAGGTCAGGATGACAAAGCCCTTTGTCAAAAACTGCCCCAACATTACGCCCGTTTTGACACCTCGTCAGCTGTGTCCAACTCACCCACTCCACCCAGCTCCACTGCCTCCTCAGCCCCTCATTCATCAAAAGCGGTCCCCCCTCCTCCTCCCCCCCTGCCCTTGTCATCAGTGAGCAGGATGTCCACAGACAGTTCTCCAGACTGAACCCGCGCAAGGCCCCTGGGCCGGACGGTGTGTCTCCCTCCACCCTGAGACACTGTGCGAAAGAGCTGGCTCCTGTCTTCACAGACATTTTTAACACCTCCCTTAAGCAATGTCACATGCCGACCTGCCTCAAATCCTCCACCATCATCCCTGTCCCCAAGAAGCCACGGATTACTGGACTTAACGACTACAGACCTGTAGCGCTCACCTCTGTAGTCATGAAGTCCTTTGAGCGCCTGGTCCTGTCTCACCTCAAGTCCATCACCACACCCCTCCTAGACCCGCTGCAGTTTGCCTACCGTGCTAACAGGTCTGTGGACGACGCAGTCAACCTGGCCCTCCACTCCATCCTGCAGCACCTGGACTCCCCGGGAACCTACGCCAGGATTCTGTTTGTGGACTTCAGCTCCGCATTCAACACCATCCACCCCGATCTGCTCCAGGACAAGCTGTCCCTGCTCAACGTGCCTGACTCCCTCTGCAGGTGGATCACCGACTTCCTGACGGACCGGAGGCAGCATGTGCGGCTGGGGAAGTCTGTCTCGGACTCTGTTAGCATCAGCATTGGATCACCCCAGGGCTGTGTACTTTCCCCCCTACTCTTCTCCCTTTATACCAACTTCCGCACCTCCTCCCACCAGTCTGTTAAGCTGATTAAGTTTGCGGACGACACCACCCTCATCGGGCTCATCTCAAACGGCGACGAGTCCGTCTACAGGAAAGAGGTGGCCCAGCTGGTGTCCTGGTGCAGCCATAACAACCTGCAGCTGAACGCTCTGAAGACAGCGGAGATGATTGTGGACGTCAGGAAAGTCACAACCCCCCTGCCCCCCCTCACCATCACAGGCTCTCCCATCACCATTGCAGATTCCTTCCGCTTCTTGGGCACCACCATCACCCGGGACCTCAAATGGGAGCCAACCATCAGCTCCCTCATCAAAAAGGCCCAGCAGAGGATGTTCTTTCTGCGGTAGCTGAGGAAGCTCAAGCTACCCACCAAGATGTTAGTGCAGTTCTACACGGCCATCATCGAGTCCATCCTCACCTCCTCCATAACTGTGTGGTACGCAGGAGCCACTGCCAGGGACAGACTAAGGCTGCAGCGCATCGTGCGCACTGCTGAGAAGGTGATCGGCTGCAAGCTCCCATCTCTCCAGGACCTGTACATCTCCAGGACCCGGAGGCGTGCTGGCCGGATCATAGCCGATCCCTCACACCCTGGTCACGTACTGTTTGCCCCCCTCCCCTCAGGTAGAAGACTTCGGTCCATTCGGACTAAAACCTCCCGGCACATGAACAGCTTTTTCCCCTCTGCCATCAGACTGCTGAACATTAAGTGACTTATTGACTCTCGTGCACCATGTACAGCAGCTCATGTCGTTCATCACTGTTTTTCTGTTGCATTATCAACTGCACTGTGGTACCCCATATTATCTGCTACTTGCTAATTTATTTAAAAACTGCCTTGACTAGTACTACTCATTATTACTATTATTATTATTATTATTATTATTATTATTATTATTATTATTACTTATTTTTCTACACTTATTGCACGTTTTTAGTCCTTTAGTTTTTTAGTTTATCTCTTTATCTCATCATGTGTTTAATGTTGCAGCATTGCACCGAGACAAATTCCTAGTTTGTGTACTACATGAACAATGGCAATAAACCTGATTCTGATTCTGATTCTGATTCTAAAAGTCAAGTGCAACTAGATGGTAAACTATCAATAATACACTTCAACAGCAGAAGTCTTAACAAAAACTTTCCACAGATTCAGGACTATTTAAAACAGCTAGACAGAAAATTTACAGCTATCGCAGTCTCTGAAACTTGGCTTAATGAAGAGCAGGCTTCTCTGATGGCAATAGAGGGATATCAGATGTTTCATATTAACAGATCTCAAAAAAAGGGTGGTGGTGTTGCACTGTATATTGATGACCTGTATAGGTGTAAGCTTGTAAATGGAATGTCCTTTGCACTACCAGGGATTTTAGAATGTGTTACTGTTGAGATTGACCAAGATAAAACAAAAAAATCTAATTATAAGTTGTATATATAGAACGCCGGGAACTTCCATTGAGACATTCAGAGATAAATTAGTCGAGCTGTACAATAATATTACTAGTAAGAAAATGGTAGTAATTTGTGGAGATTTCAATATTGATTTACTAAATCCACATCAACAAAATGTAGTTACAGAGTTCATGAACTCTGTGTACAGCATGAGTCTATATCCCACAATAACACATCCCAGTAGAATCACAGTTCACACTGCTACACGTATTGACAACCTGTTTGTTAATATTATTGATAAGAAAATACAAAGTGGATTATTGATAAATGATATAAGTTGTGGTTTATATTAATCATATATCCCATAACCTACATATGTATAAGCATGTGAGAATGTTTGGTGATTACATATGTAAAGCGACTTCACACCTCAGAACAGGACAAAGAGGTCTCAACCGCCAGCGGGGATCAAAGAGCATCCGAGGCACTGCGGTGGAGACCAGATCGATCGCCCTGACCTCCCAAGGCCAGGTGGAGGGGTACGGAGACAAAGGAGGGGGATTAAGATAATGTGGGATGTCAGCTTTGATATGCATGTCTTTTGTTATGTGTAGGTATAAGTATGTAGAGCTGAATGTGTTCTCTCTCTTTTCTACTTCTGCTTCTGCACTGAGATGAGACTTGTTAGAGGAGCGAAGCTGTTAATAAACTTTGGTTTATAAGTCGCATCGCCTCGTTATTCCAAGCTCTTCTACATAAGTGACCATTTGCCAACCTTTGCACTTATCCATGGCCACACGGGGGCCAATACAGAAAAAAAAATTAAAATCGTTCAGATACAAATCACCAAATGCAATCAGTTCTTTTAAAGAGGACTTGCTGAAGCAAGACTGGACAGAAGTCTATGTATCAGATGTAAATGAAGCCTATGACACATTTATGAACATTGTAACCACTCTTTATGAAAAAAATTGTCCATTAGTAAAGAAAAAGCTTAAACATAAATTTGTTGATAAGCCATGGTTAATCACAGGATTATAAAAGGTGTGTAAAAAGAAAAAAAAATATTATATAAAGTTTTTCTAAAGAAAAGGACAAAAGAAGCAGAGCAGCGGTATAAAACATACAAAAATAAGTTAACATATATAATGAGATGTAGTAAAAGAGACTATTAGAGACTATCTTTTTTTAATATAAAAACATAAAAAAAAGATGTAGTAAAAGAGACTATTACAGTAAAGAACTGGAGAAAAACAGAGACAATATTAAAAATACATGGACAATACTTAACAATATTCTTGGAAATAAAAACAGAAATACAAGCTACCCAACCAATTTTTCAAAAAATAAGACGACTCAGAGTGTGAATGCAGCTTCACCTGCAGATGAATTTAATAACTTTTTTGTTAACATTGGTCCTAATTTGGCTTGAGAAATACCCATTATGGTGCCTACAGGTGATACAATAAGCAAAAACACTGCTATAAAAGACTTCATATTCATAAAGAACACAGACGAGAGAGAGAGGTCATTGAAATTGTTAAATCGATTAAAAGTAAAACATCTACGGACTGTGATGGTATTGACATGCTCTTAGTCTTACTGAAGTCATGTAGTGAGGAGCTAGCAGAAGCCTGGAGTCCCATCTACCAGAAGTCTTTAGATTCGTGTTCTGTCCCAGTGATTTGAAAAAGCTCTATTATAATTCCTGTACCAAAAAAAGCAAGCTGCAAAGAGAATAATGACTATCGTCCTGTTGCACTGACCTCACTGGTAATGAAGTGCCTTGAGAAGATTGTCATTGACATTCTGAAAACTGGTTTTGGAGGACTTTTGGATCCTCTGCAGTTTGCTTATAAAAATAATAGAAGTACAGAGGATGCTATTCTAACCTTAAATCTGTGGTTAAACATTTGGAGGAGACAGCCTCATATGCACGTCTTTTATTGGTTGATTTTAGTTCAGCTTTTAACACACTGCAGCCACACCTTTTAATTAAGAGGTTAAATGATTTTAAAGTGCATCCTGTCATTATTAAATGGTACCACTCATTTTTAACTTATCGTAAACAGCAAGTTAGTGTAAATGGAACTTTATCTAAATCCAGAACCCTCAGCACAGGAGCTCCCCAAGGCTGTGTTAGTTCACCATTTTTGTTCACCTTGTACACTGATGAGTGCAGAAGTGTATCCAGGCAATCAAATTATTAAATTTTCTGATGACACTGCTATTTTATCACTACTTCAAAAGACTCATGATCTGTCAAGCTATTTCATAGAAATTCAGAGGTTTGTCAATTGGTGTGATGACAGTCATCTCATTTTGAATACTGATAAAACAAAGGAGATGGTGTTTGACCCTCGGGGAGTTGGTGACCACAGGCCTGTGGTCATCCACAACCACACTATAACACAGGTTAGTTCCTAGAAATATTTGGGAGTATTTATTGACAATTCATTAACCTGGAGCACACATATTGATTACCTCTGCAGTAGACTACAACAGCGGCTGCATTTCTTGCGTAGATTAAGAATCCATGGCGTTGATAAAAGGATTATGCTAATATTTTACCAGGCTGTGTTGGAGAGCTGTATTAGATACAGCATTACAGCTTGGTTTGGCAACCTCTCTGTGAAACTTAAGAACAGAGTGTTGCGTTAATTCATACAGCATTGGAAAATTATTGGAGATAAAGAGTATTTACCCATGCAGATCTTACACGACCAGGCAGCCTGTAGACAAGCTCAAAAAATAATCAGTGACATGAGCCATGTACTAAACAATGAATATGTGCGGCTGCCCTCAGGGAGGAGATACAGAGTCCCCAAGTGCAGCTTCAATAGATACAAGAACTAATTTATCCCGACGTCAGTAAAACTTTTAAACTCAGATAAATAGGTCAGGGACACTGATAACTCCTGTTCTTAATGACTGCTGTTATATATTTATGTATGTATGTGCTTGTATTATTTATTGGGTTTTATTTCATTCATTATGTACTACATCCATTGTGTATGTGTGGATTGTGTGGTTGCAGCACAGGTGACAAGCCCAAGACAAATTTCCCCTTGAGGGACAATAAAGTTTATCTTATCTTATCTTATCTTAGTCAAAACTATCATTGAATGCTTAGTGAAGCCACTGACGTATATCTGTAACCTGTCTCTCCAAACAGGTATATTTCCCAATGCAATGAAAATAGCTAAAGTAATTCCGATATACAAGACGGGTGACAGAGGGGAACTCTCAAACTATAGACCAATTTCACTATTGCCGCAATTTTCCAAGATACTTGAAAAAATATTCTGTGAGAGAACTGACAACTTCATACTGAAGAATAATTTATTGTGTGAGCAGCAATATGGGTTCAGAAACAAGAGGACAACTGCATTTGCTCTAATGGAATTTCTAGAAAAAATATCAACTGCCATTGAAAATAAAGAGTATTCAGTTGGGGTATTCCTGGATCTTAAAAAAGCATTTGATACAGTGGATCATAATTTATTATTAAAGAAAAGACAAAATTGTGGTATTAGGGGGGTAGCACTGTCCTGGTTAAGTAGTTACTTAAAGAATAGATATCAGTATGTATGTGTTGGTAACAAATACTCACAGTTACTGAAGGTTACTTGTGGAGTCCAACAGGGTTCAGTTTTGGGGCCATTGTTATTCAATATGTATATAAATGATATATGTAAAGTCTTGCAAAAAATGGATTTAATATTGTTTGCCGATGATACTAATTTATTATGCAGTGGAAGCAATTTGGAACAACTTTTGGATACACTCGGAAAGGAATTAGGAAAGCTTAAACTGTGGTTTGATTCAAACAAATTAACACTCAATTTAAGTAAGACAAAATTTATAGTTTTTAACAACCATCACAACAACTTAGTACCTAAACTCAGTGTAAATGGTGTAGAGATTGAAAGGGTATCTGAAACTAAATTTCTTGGAGTAATAATTGATAATAAACTGTGTTGGAAGTCACATATTAATTATATTAAAGGTAAAATATCTAAATCAATCACAATACTACACAGAGCGAAATATTTGCTTAATCAACCCACATTACTGCATATACTTTGTATCATTCATTAATACTCCCATACATGACATATTGTACTGAAGTATGGGGAAATACATATAAAACAAACATATATCCAGTCTTTATGCTTCCGAAGAGAGCTATTAGAATAATAAACAAAGCTGCTTACAGGGAACCAACAAACCCACTTTTTCTTAAATTAAAAGCTCTCAAGTTGAAAGATCTAACGATAGATGATACCAGAATACAAACAGTACAGGAAAATAAGTTTCTGGGGGTGACGCTAGACAGTAAAATCTGCTGGAAACCTCACATCAGTCACATCCGGGCTAAATTAGCAAAATGTATAGGCATACTGGGGAAGACAAGACACATCGTGGACTATAAATCATTGGTCTTATTGTACAATTCACTGTTTTTACCTTATCTTAACTACTGTGTAGAAGTCTGGGGAAACACCTACAAGACCAACCTACAAGCAATATGCACATTACAAAAAAGAGCTATAAGGATAATAAACAATGCAGGATATAGAGACCATACCAATTCATTGTTCTTGAAGTCACATGTCATAAAGTTCATCGATTTAGTTAAATTTAAGACAGCACAAGTCATGTACAGGGCAATTAACAATCAACTCCCAACTAATATACAAAAAATATTTAAAAAAAGAGACAATGATCATAATTTGAGAGGAGACTTAAACTTTACAAAACCCAAGATACGTACAACCAAGAAAAGTCTGTGCATATCTGTCTGTGGGGTGGATTTGTGGAACAGTCTGGAGCCGGAACTGAAACTATGTAAAAACAGAAATCAATTTAAAAAGAGGTATAAGCACCATTTGTTGAAAGGATATATGTTAGAAGGGTAGTAGTTATATGTGTGATTCATTATGTTCACTCTGGGACATTATGGGACACTATGGAATGGTGGGTGGGACAGCACTGTGTGTATCTGTGTCGTATGAGACTGGTTTTGAAATATAGACTTCATTATATGTTAGAATGGACAGGTGCTAATGTTGATCTGTAAAAAATACAGTAAATTGTTTACTTGGGGTATTAAAGGTAGTAATTTGTATAAAATTCACATGGGTGTATCGATGGAAAAGAGGAGTTGGAATTAATAAGTGTTCACTTCTTCCTTCTCCCTTCCGAACAGTGTATACTGTAACTTTATTGCATTTGCTATTTGCTTGTTTTTTGTTATATTTTTTGTGTTCGAAATAAACTATCTATCTATCTATCTATCTATCTATCTATCTATCTATCTATCTATCTATCTGGTTGACTTTAAAACTGCAGTAATAATGTTTAAAGTGAAGAATCTATCACTGCCCGCAAATATCCAAAAGTTGCTCCAAATAAGGGAGAAACAATATCATTTCAGAGGAACATGTACACTACCGTTCAAAAGTTTGGGGTCACCTCAGACAATTTTGTGTTTTCCATGAAAAGTCACACTTTTATTTACCACCATGAGTTGTAAAATGAATAGAAAATATAGTCAAGACATTGACAAGGTTAGAAATAATGAATTGTATTTGAAATAATAATTTTTTCCTTCAAACTTTGCTTTCGTCAAAGAATCCTCCATTTGCAGCAATTACAGCATTGCAGACCTAACATGATTGCACAAGGGTTTTCTAATCATCCATTAGCCTTCTGACGCAATGAGCAAACACATTGTACCATTAGAACACTGGAGTGATAGTTGCTGGAAATGGGCCTCTATACACCTATGTAGATATTCCACCAAAAACCAGACACTTGCAGCTAGAATAGTCATTTACCACATTAGCAATATATAGAGTGTATTTCTAATTAGTTTAAAGTTATCTTCATTGAAAAAAAAGTGCTTTTATTTCAAAAATAAGGACATTTCTAAGTGACCCTATGCTGCCCCCACGTATCAAGTTAAGAGTTCCCATTACAGCATTTCATGTAAGGGAGTTTGGCTCCCTCTAGTGGTGCAGGGAAAGCATCGTTTTGAACTGATACACAAAGTACTGCACATGCGCAGTAATGATATAACCAGAGGACGGAGCAAAACGCCACTCATTGTACGAGCGCTGTTGATGTTGTTAATTATCGGCGCCTTGGACATTATTAGTCTGTGAGTATCTGCATGGTTTGACAGTGTTAACAGCTACAATGAGAACTGCATGGTTGCATTGGTGTATTTTAAGCGATCTCACTAGTCTGTTGCCATCATTGTTACCAAGCTAAGCTAGAGCTAACGCTAATATGTGCTAAGCTAAATACGGTGACCATATCATTGACGGCATGTCTATGCTTACTTTGTGCAGTTTTACATGGATGTAGGAACAGATGTAAACAGATGTTAAACCCAAAAGACGAGTGTACATCACGTTGAGTTCCTTGTGGGGCAGCTTCAATAAACAAGATAAAAGGAAACATCTTGTCATCATTGAGGCCTGCACCACACGTGTTAGCTAGCTGTCTACTAGTCGAAAACTGGGAGACTCGATAGGAGGGCAGTAAAGTAAAAAGACTAACAGTGCGGCGGGCCCGATAAACAAACAACAAATGGCAAATGAGCCTCAGAGCAGGAGAGCAGCACCAGTCAACTCCCCAACTCAGAAGTGGAGTTATGGAGACGGAACACACAGCTCCCTTGGCTACAGCTGCACGAGCTAGCTCATTATACTCACGTAGCTTCAAGTCAAGCAAGGCTTCTTCAGCTACCTCCTCAGCCATAAGAGCTAGAGCCAAAGCAGATGCTGCACGAACTGAATTAGCTTATTCAGAGAAAGAAGCAGCCCTCATCACACAGAAAGCTAATCTTGAAGCACAGAAAGCTAATCTTGAAGCACAAATGCACATTTTAAACCATCAGAAGGCTGTTGCAGCTGCAGAAGTTGAAGCCGCGGCCTATGAAGAAGCAGAGGAATGTGCAAGAAGTGAATTCAGCCAAGCATTAATGGACTTGCCAGTTGGCTCAGCACAACACACATCTGAGTATGTACAGAAGCACCTTAATATGCGCTTTGAGGAAACTCCATTTAAAACTGATCCAGCCACCCCCTCTAAGATCCAGTGTGAACAGTTTGAAATGGCCACAAATGTACCATTCATCTCATCTAATGCTGTAGATGGTAAGAGCAGGGTCAGCGCCAACATGAAGGAGGAGCATGGAGCTGCAGAGACAATTAATCCCCCAACGTTATGACCCTATTATGCCCCCGCAACACATTATGCCGAAGCACAAAGCATTCAGGATCTGACCAAATATCTCACACGCCGAGAGATGTTGAGCACGGGACTCCTACAGTTTGATGACCTCCCAGAGAATTGTTGGGCATGGAAAGCATCCTTCCAGAATGCCATACAAGACCTCAGCCTCTCACACCACGAGCAATTGGATCTGATGATAAAATGGCTTGGCACAGAATCAGCAAAACAAGCAAAGAGGATCCGCTCTGCACATGTCTTCAACCCAAAAGCAGCCCTTAACTTAGTCTGGGAAAGGCTAGAAGAGTGTTATGGGTCACCCGAAGCAATAGAAAATGCACTGCTAAAAAAGCTTGATGATTTTCCCAAAATCAGCAACAAAGATGCACTCAAGCTGAGAGAACTTGGTGACGTTCTACAGGAGCTCGAATGTGCAAAGGATGGCGGATACCTACCTGGGTTTGCATACCTGGATACAGCCCGTGGAGTGAATCCTGTTGTTGAGAAACTGCCCTACAGCCTACAGGAGAAGTGGATTGCAGCGGGTGCCGATTACAAAGAAACACACAAAGTCGCCTTTCCTCCTTTCAGCTTTTTTTCCAGCTACATCAGACGACAAGCCAAAATAAGAAACAACCTAAGTTTCAGTTTCTCTCCACCGGCCCACATGAACACCAGAGTTGAAAAGGCCCCCAAGTTTGCCAGTGAGCACCTCATCAGTGTCCACAAAACAGACATCCCACCAGCTTCACCCGCAGCTACAGGTAACCCCACACGTGAAAGAACAGAAAGCCCAGATAAACAATGTCCCATACACAGAAGGCCACACCCATTAAAGAAATGTAAAACATTTAGAGCAAAACCAATAGAAGAACACAAACTGTTCTTGAGAGAGATTTACATCTGCTTTAAGTGCTGTGGCTCCACGCAGCATCTGGCAAAAGACTGTAGGCAGTTAATCCCGTGCTCTGACTGTGGTAGTGATAGACATGTAACAGCACTACATCCTGACCCCTCTCCCCCTCCCATGCAGCCTCAGGAAGCTGAGACGGATCATGGCGGGGAGCACCATGATTATGAGGGCACACTAGTCACGTCTAGATGCACAGAAGTTTGCAATAATGCAGAAAACCCACGATCCTGCTCAAAAATTAGCCCTGTGTTGGTTTATCCTGCAGGACACACAGAAGAAGCCCAGAAAATGTATGCAGTGCTCGATGAACAAGGCAACAGATCACTCGCTAAATCAGAGTTTTTCAAGCTGTTCAACATTAGAGCACCTTCCGACCCTTACACACTGAAAACGTGCTCAGGGGCTACTACGGTTTGGGGGCGGAGAGCTTCAAACTTCATGATAGAATCAATGGATGGAAAAGTACAGCTCCAGCTTCCAAACTTGATCGAGTGTGACGTGATCCCCAATGACAGGAGGGAGATCCCATCTCCAAAGGACGCACTTGCGCATCCACACCTGAGAAAAGTCACAGACAAGATTCCACCTGTAGATGAACATGCTCCCATCCTCCTACTGCTGGGAAGAGACATCCTACAGGTACACAAGGTGAGGGAACAAATAAATGGGCCCCACAGTACGCCCTATGCACAGCGCTTGGACTTGGGATGGGTTATTGTGGGAGAAACGTGTTCAGGGATAACACACAAGCCTGCGACTGTTAACGTGCTGAAGACACAAGTGCTCTACAATGGTCGTGCATCATCCCTCAGCCCATGCCCAAACACATTTCTTATCAAAGAGGTTTCAGGTTGCTCCACCTCACGCCCCAACAGCATACTACCGTATGCCTTGCAGGGTGAGAGAGACACAGACCACTTAGGAAACACAGTCTTTGATAAACCAAAGGATGACGATAAACCAGCGCTGTCAATAGAAGATCAAGTTTTTATTGACATCATGGACAAAGAAGTAAGAGACTGCAGAAAGAAAGTGCATGTGTTCGGAAATAGCCCTTCTCCAGCCATGGCTGTTTACCGCATGAGACGTGCTGCAGCTGAAGGTGAGAAAGAGCATGGACACGACATAACACAGTTCATAATGAGACATTTCTATGTAGATGATGGATTAGCCTCCACAGCCACACCAGAAGAAGCTGTTGACATCCCGACAAACGCACAAAAGATGTTAGCACAATCCAACCACAGACAAGAGTATCTTGTGACTCTTCAGAGCCGAAGAAAATGGACTGATGAGAAACCGAACATCAATGTTGGAGATGTCATTTTGCTCAAGGATGGGCAAGAATACAGAAATGACTGGCCCATGGGGCGGATTGTGAAGACATTTCACGGAAGGGACAATAAAGTACGAAAAGCGGAGGTGAAGATAATAAGAGATGGGACTGTTAAAGTGTTTCTGAGACCAATTACAGAAATGGTTTTACTGATAGCAGAAAGGGAATAACAGATAATGATATTTATTAACATTGTTATGCACTGTTGTTTGAAATGTTGTAAGGCTAAATAGTGGTACAATGTTATTGCACCAGACGGGGAGTATGCTGCCCCCACGTATCAAGTTAAGAGTTCCCATTACAGCATTTCATGTAAGGGAGTTTGGCTCCCTCTAGTGGTGTAAGGAAAGCATCATTTTGAACTGATACACAAAGTACTGCACATGCGCAGTAATGATATAACCAGAGGACGGAGCACAACGCCACTCATTGTACGAGCGCTGTTGATGTTGTTAATTATCGGCGCCTTGGACATCATTAGTCTGTGAGTATGTGCACGGTTTGACAGTGTTAACAGCTACAATGAGAACTGCATGGCTGCATTGGTGTATTTTAAGCGATCTGACTAGTCTGTTGCCATCATTGTTACCAAGCTAAGCTAGAGCTAACGCTAATATGTGCTAAGCTAAATACGGTGACCATATCATTGACGGCGTGTATATGCTTACTTTGTTGCAGTTTTACACGGATGTAGGAACAGATGTAAACGGATGTAAAACCCAAAAGACGAGTGTACATCACGTTGAGTTCCTTGTGGGGCAGCTTCAATAAACGAGATAAAAGGAAACATCTTGTCATCATTGAGGCCTGCACCACACGTGTTAGCTAGCTGTCTACTAGTCGAAAACTGGGAGACTCGATAGGAGGGCAGTAAAGACCCCAAACTTTTGAACGGTAGTGTATATTTCAAAAACCTTCAGTGAGAACTACCACCAAGCAACACTGTGTTTCAGTGCAAGGAGTCAGATTATGGAACGATTTTGGAGCTGAATTAACATCATGTACAACGCTTGGACAATTTAAACAAAAACTAAAGGAAGAAATGATCGGCGGCTGCGGCCTCCGTCAGTCTATGATGACCATGGAAGAGAATCCTAAACATCTACTCTGCTGGAAAAGCACCGCCTGTGGCTGAACAGGCCCATGCGCGAATGGCAGTCCCTGTCACACAGGTCGCACTTGTGGGTGGTCTCCGTGCTGCTGGGTCTGTGGCGGTTCTTCCTGCAGGTCCTTTTTTCATCTGCTGCAGCAGTCAGTCTCTCTTCACCCGCCTTGAGCTGTCTGGTCAGGGTGCCTCTCCATTTGGAGCGGTCCGTTGCAAGGTCCTCTCAGCGTTCTGTGTTGATCTCCAGTTCCTTCATGTCTCTCTTGCAGACATCTCTAAAGCGCAGCTGAGGGCGGCCAACGTCTCTCCTGCCAGTTGCCAGTTCTCCGTAGAGGACGTCTTTGGGGATTCTGCCATCCTCCATACAGTGAACGTGGCCTAGCCAGCGGAGCCTGCGCTGCCTGAGTAGAGTGAACATGGAGGGAAGGCCGGCGCAGGACAGAACTTCTGTGTTGGGCACTTTGTCCTGCCAGGATATGTCCAGGATATGGCGAATGCAACACAAGTGGAAGGAGTTCAGTCTCTTTTCCTGCTGGGCGTATGTTGTCCACGTCTCACTCCCATAGAGCAGTGTGCTGATGATGCAGGCATTGTACACTGCCATCTTCGTCTTGACAGAGAGTTTGGGATTCTCCCACACTCGTGTGGTGAGGCGAGCGAGTGTGAAGGCTGATTTTCCAATCCTCTTGTTGATCTCTGTATCAAGGGAGAGGTTGTTGCTGATCGTGGACCCCAGGTACGTGAACTGATTCATGACCTCCAGCTCGTAGTCGTCGATGGTGATGGTTGGTGGTGCTTCCATGCCTTGTGCCAAGATGTTAGTCTTCTTCAGGCTGATGGTAAGCCCGAAATCCTTGCATGCCTGGGAGAAGCGGTCCATCATGGTCTGAAGCTCCTGTTGTGTGTGGGTTGTGACTGCAGCGTCGTCTGCGAACAACATGTCTCTGACTAGAGCCTCGCGTACTTTGGTTCTGGCTTTCAGGCGGGCGAGGTTGAAAAGCCTGCCATCACATCTTGTGTGCAGGTAGATTCCCTCTGTTGCTGTGCTGAAGGCATGCCTCAGGAGCATAGCAAAGAAAATCCCAAAGAGGGTCGGCGCAAGTACACAGCCCTGTTTCACTCCGCTGCGTATGTTGAATGGCTCTGAGACGTTGCCATCGTGCTGCACTATCCCCTGCATGTTGGTGTGAAACAATTTGATGAAGCTTTGCAACTTTGGTGGGCATCCTATCTTTGGCAGGATCTTGAAAAGGCCCTCTCTGCTGACCAAATCAAACGCTTTGGTGAGGTCGATGAAGGCGACGTACAGGGGCATGTTCTGTTCCCTGCATTTCTCCTGGAGTTGGCGGATGGAGAATACCATGTCTACCGTCGATCGCTCAGCGCGGAAGCCACACTGAGACTCGGGGTAGACACGTTCGGCAAGCTTCTGTAGACGAACGAGAACAACTCGTGCGTAGACTTTACCAACAACGCTGAGGAGGGAGATGCCCCTGTAGTTGTTGCAGTCGCTTCTCTCCCCTTTGTTTTTGTAGAGGGTGATGATTTTGTCGTCCCTCATGTCCTGTGGTACGGCACCTTCCTTCCAACACTGGCAGAGAACGTCATGCAATGGCAGCAGTAGGGCGGTCTTGCAGTGCTTGATCAGGTCGGGAGGTATGCCGTCGTTGCCGGGTGCCTTGCCAGCGGCCAAGCTATCAAAACCTCACTGTTGAAGTAAGGTTTTTTGGTTTATGTACAGTGCCATTTTTCCTCCAAACATGGTATGTTGTATGAAAAATGTTCTATTTTTGTCTCATCAGAACACACTGTATTCTCTAAGTATTTCGTGTTCTTGTCTAAATGGTACTTAAATTGTAAACAAGCTTCATTGTGCTTTTTCTTTAATAATGAACTCTTACAATATGAACACGCATGGAACCCTGAATAGTGAATTGCAGTACCCATTGTTTCTCTGTCACAATTGTACCTGTCACCTCCATGTCTTTCCAGAGTTCTTACCAGGTTGTCCTTGGTTCTTGAGTTATTCTTCTGACTTTCTGGGTAAATATCCTGCGAGGAGCTCCTGTGCATGGCTGGTGACATGCCTTTCATTTGCAGATGATTGTACTTACTGGAAGACTCATAAGTATTGATAAATCCATCAGTGTGTTTTGCAACGATAGGGTTGCAAAGGTCTTAGGAGAGCTCTAGGCTTTTGCCCATTGTGAAAAGTATTTTGTACAACACCGTGGTAACAAAAACTTTTTATACCCAAAGTAACTGTTGTATATAATTATATTGTAGTGTAGTGTAGTACAATACAATAGAACAATGCAATATAGAACAATACAGTACAATACTTCTTTGGGTCTTCGGGAGTATGGGGTATTGGGCTTGTTATTACGAGCTATCCGGTCTCTATACGATCGTTGTGAGAGTTTGGTTCATATTGCCAACACTCGGTTGGACTCATTCCCAGTAAGAGTTGGACTCTGCCAGGGCTGCCCTTTGTCATGAATCCTGTTCATAATTTTTATGGACATGATTTCTAGACGCAGCCAGGGAATGGAGGGTGTCATGCTGTGTAACCACAGGATCTCATCTGTGTTGTTTGCAGACGGTGTTGTCCTGTTTGCTTCATCCAGCATTGACCTACATGTCTTACTGGAACGGTTTGCCACTGAGTGTGAAGCAGCTGGGATGAGAATCAGCACCTCCAAGTCCGAGTCCATGGTCCTCAGCCGGAAAAATATGGATTGTCCTCTCTGGGTTGGGGATAAGCGCCTGCCCCAAGTGGAGGAGTCTAACTATCTTGGGGTCTTATTCACGAGTGAGGGGAGAATGGAGCAAGAGATTGACAGGCGGATCAAAGCAGCATCTGCAGTGATGCAGACGTTGTACTGGTCTGTTGTGGTGAAGAGGGAGCTGAGCTCTAAGGCAAAGCTGTCAATTTCCAGTCAAGCTACGTTCCTACCCTCACCTATGGTCAAGAGCTTTGGGTAATGACTGAAAGAACGAGATCGTGGATACAAGCAGCTGAAATGAGCTTTCTTCGTAGGATCGCTGGACTCACCCTCAGAGATAGGAGGAGGAGCTCAGTCATCCGGAAAAGGCTAAGAATAGAACTGCTGCTCCTCCACATTGAAAGGAGCCAGTTCAGGTGGTTTGGGCATCTGATCAGGATGCCTCTTGGACGCCTCCCACTTGAGTTGTTTCAGGCACATCCCATTGGGACGAGACCCCGGGGCAGACCCAGGACTCGCTGGAGAGATTATGTCTCCCAGCTGGTCTGGGAACACTTTGGTATCCTCTCTGAAGAGCTGGAGCAGGTGGCTGGGGAGAGGGAAGTTTGGGCTTCTCTGCTTGAACTGCTGCCTCTGCGACCCAGACCTCTGGAAAAGCGGTAGAAATTGGATGGATGGATGGCTGTAGTGTAGTAAGACGGCGCTGGGTGTAGTGGGAGTGATGGCCCCACCTTTCCGGTTCTGCAGTCACTTGGAGTATAAGAGGAGCAGTGTGGAAGGAGACGGTCTCTTTGCCGTCGACCCGCTGGCCTGTACGGTGCACTATTGTGAGTGTGTGGTTCTAAAATAAAGTACGTTCAACTTCACTCTGAGCCTCCTCCTTATATACCTGGTTATGGACATAACAATTGGCGACGATGAGAAAAAAGGTATGGAGAGAGCTGTGTGAATTTTTCGGCCGTGTTTGGAGGTTCCGGGAGAGCCGCTAGTCCCTGGGCTAGGTGGTATGTGGCTTTCAAGAACTATATGGTGGCACTTAATCTCGGCGAACTTGAGAAGCTGCATACATGGGCTATATTGGTTCATAACCTCGGTATGGAAGGCCAGTGAATTCTTGACACGCTGGCAGGGACTGATAGTTATGAAGACGTGGTGGAGTTAATGGCGCGCTACTTTCACACTCCTATAAACACCATAGTCTGGAGAATGCAGTGTCAATAGCGCCGCCAGTGGGCGGGAGAATCGGTGCGGTGTTATGTTGCAGACCTGTGTCAGCTGGCGGGGGAGTGTCAATTCAGGGCTTTAGAAGTGGAGATGATCTGCAACCAACTGGCAGAGCACACTCTTTGTTCAGCAGCGAAATCAAGGGTCCTGACATTCTCGGGTGAACTGACGCTAGCCACGGCTGTAGAGATAGCGCAGCAGTTTGAGGAAGTGGATAAATTAGCCGAAGACCTCAGTGAGAGGAGCACACTGCGGCATGAGGAACCACAATTGAACACGCTGGCTGTGAACCCGGACAGCGAGGATAGCGTGGATGACAAGGAATACGCTTCGGCTGTAAGGATTAGGTACGCCCTGGGTACGCCAAAGTGTTATGGCTGTGGGTCCACGAGGCACCGTTACAAACCTTTGTCGGAGAGTGTCGGAGAGTGTCCGACAAAGGCCAAGCGCTGTGGAAAGTGTTGGCTACTACACCATTTTGCCAGGGCCTGCAGGAATTTTGAGTGGGATTTCCCCACAGTGATTCCTACGGTTATTCATACCGTCTCTCCAAGCACAGATAGGCACATTTATTGCAACATATTGCTGGACGGCGTGGAAGTGCCGTTGTTAGTGGGCACAGGAGCGGTGACTTCAGTGTTGAATTGGCCCACTGTGAGGAGTCTGTGCCCACATTGTCACGTGAGGGGACTGTCAATGTCGTACTGTGGCTATGGCGGAAGCAAATTAGCCATCGTGGGCTTGCTGGAGTTAACGGCCCTGTACAAGTCGTCAGTGATGACAGGCATCCAATTTGTGGTAACAGCTAGTGGTTCGAACATCATGGGGTTTGATAGGTTCTACGGCCTAGGCTTTAAGATTGCCAGCGGTGTTGGAGAGGAGTGGTCGGGCTATGGCCTGTGGGACCGACCTGCCCCGGTTGTTTACGATGATGTGGTTTGGGACACTGACTGACCAAGTAGTCTGGGAATGGATCAGGATGAGACCCACCATGAATCGTCATGAGAGGGTTCAAGTGCCAGTGTCCACGTTGCACTAGGTGTGGGAACTGGACAGCATGGAGGGACGCCCATGGGAATAAGCAGAGCCAAGATGCAGACACCCTCTGGTTCCGGAGCTTGGCCAACTGCTAGCGGGAAAAAGGGAACTGCAGCGGCCATGTCAGTGCAGGAAATGAAAGAGAACGGGGTGAGACCGACCGGTGCGAGTTCACGACATGTCAAACAGCAGGAACAGAGGAGAACCTCAAACCGGGTCGATGGGACGGTCCGACCCAGGATGGAAGTTTGTTCACGACAAGGTGGACACATGAAGCTGAGTCAGGCTCCCCTGCAGGTTAGTGACGAGGTCCAGCCTAGGGAGGAGACTCGAGCGAAAGGAGTTCATGGGAAATGAAAACGGCAAGATGAGCAGGAGCGGCAGCAGGTGGTGGCGGCCTGGTAGGACGGCTACCTGGGACTGTCAGATTCATCGTAGAGACATCCCAGTGAACTGCGGCGCATGGAGGAGAGGAGACACCGATGTGGCCAGTCCCCTGAGTTAAAGAGGTGAAGACACTCTGGGAGGGATCCACCTGTTAAACATCCTGGGGGTGGGTCTCCCACAGGGACAGTAAGTTGATTTTGGGGGGGGGGGGGTTGGTGGTTCTGACATGGTGCGATGGTGATGTTTGTGTGCCACTCTACCCTTAAGTCAAAATAGATTAGATTAGATTAGATTAGATTAGATTCAACTTTATTGTCATTACACATGTATGAATACAAGGTAACGAAACACAGTTTAGCATCCAATCACAAGTGCAAAGGACAGCAGTGCAGTATATACAGTAATTGACAGTATGTGCAATTTAAGCAAATATATGCAAATATATGCAGCAGTGCAGAAAGTTAAGAGTACCGTTATGTGCAAATAATGTACAATAAGTTAGGTGGGCAGTTATGTACAGGTGAGAATGGTAAGAGATGATGGTAAGAGAGTCAGCAGGGAACTAAGTTCAATAACATGACAGCTGTTGGAAAGAAACTGTTCCTAAACCTGCTGGTTCTAGTCCGAAGGCTTCTGAAACAACTTCCGGAGGGGAGAAGCTGGAACAGTCCATGAGCAGGATGGTTGGAGTCCCTAAGAATGCTGCATGCCCGGTGCAGACATCTTTTCCTGTAGACATCCTCTATAACTGGAAGTGGTGTCCCTGTGATGCGTTGGGCAGTTTTCACCACCCGCTGCAGCGCCTTACGGTCAGCGACAGAGCAGCTCCCATACCAGACTGTGACACAGTTGGTCAGGGTGCTCTCTATCACGCAACGGTAGAAGTTGTCCAGGATGTCAGTTGACAGATGGTTCTTCTTCAGTGTCTTCAAGAAGAAGAGGCGCTGATGGACCTTCTTGATCAGGCTGGTGGTGTTAACTGACCAGGACAGGTCCTCCGAGATGTGGGTCCCCAGGAATCTGAAGCTGGGGACACATTCAACAGCTATGCCATTGATAAAGATGGGGTCATGTGTCTCTCCCCTCTCCTTCCTGTAGTCCACTATGAGCTCCTTGGTTTTGCTGGTGTTAAGGAGCAGGTTATTGTCAGTGCACCAAGTAGCCAAGTGCTCAACCTCTGCCCTGTAATCTGACTCATCGTTTTTTTTTTTTTTTACTTATTTTGTACCCGTAGGTAGATTTGTTCTGCAGTCCGGTGACAAGCCACCAGCTGCCGGTCGCTGCGTGCGCAAGCGCCCCTTAACTCCCTAACCTGCATGTTTTTGGCATGTGGTAGGAAACCAGAGAAATCCCGGAGTAAACCCACGCAAACACGGGGAGAACATGCAAACTCCACACAGATCACTGTTGGCCGGGGGCAGGGATCGAACCCACGATCTCATGATCCCCGCGATCCCCCGGCCGAGGGTAAACTGTGCTGAGGGTAAACTGTGCTGCCGCGGTGCTAACCACTGTGCCACCGTGCAGCCCTCATTGTCCCTGATGAGTCCGATCACCGTGGTGTCATCTGCGAACTTAATGATGGAATTGGATCCATACATAGGCCTGCAGTCATGGGTGAAGAGGGAGTAGAGGAATGGGCTGAGCACACAGCCCTGTGGTACACCAGTGTTGAGTGTGATGATGGAAGAACGGTTGGGGCCTGACCTAACATGCTGGGGTCTGTTGGTCAGAAAATCTATGATCCAGTTGCAGGTGGAGGTACTGATTCCCAGGTCCCCAAGTTTAGTGATCAACTTGGAGGGGATAACTGTGTTGAATGCTGAGCTGAAGTCAACAAACAACATTCTTGCGTAGGTGTTCTTGTCATCCAGATGTGAGAGTACACAGTGCAGCGCTGTAGAAACCGCATCCTCTGTACTCCTGTAGGGGGCAGGCATTTTTTGAGCTGTGCCAAGACCAGTCACTCAAAGCACTTCATGACTATGGGCGTCAGTGTCACAGGGCGATAGTCATTTAGGCACGATGGTGTTGAATGTTTCGGCACTGGTCCTATAGAAGTGGTCTTGAAGCACGCTGGTACCACCGCCTGGGCCAGGGACAGGTTGAAGATGTTTGTGAAGACCCCTGCCAGCTGCTCAGCGCATGCCTTCAGCACATGCCCAGGCATGCCGTCAGGGCCAGCAGCCTTACGTACATTGATATGACTCAGTGCGCTACGGACGTCGGTGTGAGTGAGTGTGAGGTGGTGGAGGTCGTCAGAGGGTAGAAAATTGATATTCTTTTTGTTATTGTCCTTGTCAAAACGAGCATAGAAGTCATTTAGCTCATTGAGAAAGGACACAGTCATGGCTATAGGTATGGAGTTGCTGGGCTTATAATCAGAGATAGCTTGAATGCCCTGCCACATGCGTCGGGGGTCAGAGTCCCCAAAATGTTCCTCCACCTTCAGCTTGCAGCTGTGCTTGGCCTTCTTGATGCCCCTCTTCAGATCTGCCCTGGATGAACTGCACGGTGGCGCAGTGGTTAGCACTGCGGCAGCACAGTTTACCCTTGGCCGGGGGATTGTGGGGATCGTGGGATCGTGGGTTCAATCCCAGCCCCCGACCAACAGTGATCTGTGTGGAGTTTACATGTTCTCCCCGTGTTGCGTGGGTTTACTCCGGGATTTCTCCGGTTTCCTCCCACATGCCAAAAAACATGCATGTTAGGTTAATTGGCTGTTCTAAATTGTCCCTAGATATCTGTTTCCTATAGGCCCTTAGAATAGAGGGTTAGTATTATTGAAAGCGCTTTGAGTGGTCTTTGTGACTAGAAAAGCGCTATATAAGTGCAGGTTAGTTAGTTAGTTAGTAGTAACTGTAGGCCTGTGCGTCAGCAAATCTTAAGGCATTGTTACGTGCCTTTAGCAGAAGCCGCACTTCTCTGTTCATCCACGGCTTCTGATTTGGGTACGTGGTAATCTGTCTTTCCGTGGTGACACTGTCAATAGTGGTGTTGATATGGTCCAGGACTGAGTGGGTGTAAGAGTCGATGTTTATGTGGGAGCCACAGGTAGCCTGAGAGGTGAACATACTCCAGTCTGTGTTTCTAAACTTTTCCTGGAGTACAGAGTCAACCCCCTCTGGCCACACTTTGATGGTCCTCACTGATGGTTTCACCCGGTTGATGAGCAGTAGATACTTGGGGATAAGGAACAAAGATAAGTGATCAGACTGACCTAGGTGGGGGAGGGGAGTTGCTGTGTAGGCTTCCACAATATTGGTGTAAACGTGGTCCAATGTTTTGTCCCCTCCTGTGTGACAGGAGACATGCTGGTAGAATTTAGAAAGCACTGTCTTGAGGTTAGAGTGGTTAAAATCACCTGCCACAATAAATGCTGCCTCTGGTTGTGCAGTTTGTTGTTTGCTAATAGCTGCATGCAGTTTTTTCATAGCAAGCTTAGCATTAGCATCTGGAGAGATATAAGCAGCTGTTATGATGGTACAAGTGAACTCGCGTGGCAGATAGAAAGGTCTACATTTAACCATGAGAAACTCCAGGTTAGCTGAGCAGTGTCTCCCAACAGTGACAGAGTTCGTGCACCAAGCCTTGTTAATATAAATGCACACTCCCCCACCTCTGGTCTTACTGGAGTCATAAGCTGCTCTGTCTGCCCGGAGAGTGTGTAGCCCGGCTAGCTCGATAGCATTGTCGGGTATTCCACTGTGTAACCATGTTTCCGTGAAAATCATGATATTGCAGTTCATAAGTTTCTTATTGTTGGTGATCGGAAGCCATAGCTCATCCATTTTGCTCGCCAGTGACTGTACATTAGCGAGGAAAATACTGGGTAGAGAAAGCCGGTGTGGTGTTAGCTTTAGCTTAGCTCTTAGCCCTCCGCGCTTCCCCCGCCTTTGTTTACGGTCTCTACGCCGCCTGCGAGCACTTCCGGTCGGCCGGGTAGCTTGCCTAGCGTCGGGTGTTCTCCAGACCTACATCTCAGGGAACATCAACCCTTATGCAGGTTTTGTGGCCGTTTCCGGTAAATTCTATGATTTTCCAGTCATCTTAGTGAGTGCTTAAGTCCCTGTTTGGGATGATGACAAGTTTATATCTCGTCTTCTCTCCTCTCTCCCTGATATAGATAGTCACTACCCAATCATAGGAGACGACTTTAACCTTGCTTTGGACCCTAAATTAGAAAGGTCTTCCTCCAGGCCTTTTATAATGTCTAATGCTGCCACAGCAGTGAAATCCTTTAGGGATCACCTAGGCTGATGTTACTGAGGAGATCCTTGAACCAAGCTGCCAAAGCTTTTTTATTTTTTTTTTCACGTCCGTCATACATACTCAAGGATTGACTCTTTTATTTGATAACAGATTGTTACCTTGGGCCAGTGACACCAAAGATCATAGTATAGTTATTTCAGATCATGCTCCGACATCGATAGTCTGGAACTTTCCTAACAATACCTCTTCACATTGTCACGCCGCGCCATTCATCAGCGGCGCCACCTGCTCACGCACCTGCTACTCGTCAGCGGCGAAGGATAAAAGCCGCCTCGCCCTGAGCGTCGGCCTGAAGCCGTAGACTTCGTTTCCTTTGCATGGACTTCTACCACATTCTCTTCAGCATCCTCTTTACCGGTAAGAAGTTCACTTACCTCATCTCTCCAGTCTGCTCCCCTGTGCACAGGTGGATTCCTCGGCGGCGGACAATCCCGTCCCTCGTCTCTCCTCGCTGCTGCACCGAGCCCTGCAGGTGGCTGTCTCCCGGGCTTCCATCCTTGAAGCGCCAGTCATCTGCCCAAACAAGTAAGCTTCTCTCCCTCGCCTATTCTCCTCCCGTGTTGGTGTGTGCTCATCACCCTGTGTCTGATTTCTCCCATAGGGTTGCCGGCTGAACGGTCTCCTGCCTCTGGGTCCGAAGCAGACGCCCCCACCAACACATTAACATTCTGCAGACACGCACCCAAACATCCCTGTTGTTAATAAACAGTTTGAACTACTCTGAGCCTGTGTGTGTGCGTCTCCTGAGCCGAACGTTATGTCAGTACGGCTTCAGCAGAGCGGCTCGGCGGACGGCGGGCTCGCACACCGGTTTACCATCCTCGAGGCTCGGGTGGATCAGATTGTTTATCAGCAACAGGTGGTTCTTAACCAATTATTAGAACTGACTAACCGATTGAACCGCTTGGACCCCCAACAGCCGTTCCTCCCGACTCGCCAGGGTGGCGCGGCTCCTGCTGTTCCAGCGGCCGTCCAGCCGGCTCCAGTGGCACCGGTTCGGCTCACGCCGATTCCGACCCCCGCCCGCTTTAGCGGTAAGCTCGGCGGAGCGCGGGGGTTTATTATGCAGTGTGAGTCCGTGTTCCACCGTGTGCCCGGAGATTTTCCCTCGGATCACAGCCGAATTGGTTACATAGGGAATCTTCTGGAGGGGCGTGCGTTAACTTGGACCTACGCCGTAATGGCGAGGCCCAGTTATGCCACCCTCACCTATGACCAATTCGTGAGGCGCTTTCTGGAGGTCTTTGACCACTCACAAACCGAAACGGTCCAGGTCGATCGGCTTCTCGCTCTCCAGCAGGGAAGCCGGTCGGCAGCGGACTACGCGGTCGACTTCCGGGTAGCGGCGGAGGAATTGGGCTGGGAGGAACGCTCCCTCTGTGGCCTGTTCCTCCGCAGCCTCAATAGTGATCTGAGGGATGAACTGGCTGGTCGGGATATCCCTGGGACGCTAGCGGAGCTGACGTCCTTAGCGATAAGTTTGGATAACAGGCTGCGCGAGCGCTCCTCGGGGCGGAGGTCTTCTTCTTCTCGCCCTCGTGGAGCCTCGCCGCACCTGTTCCAAGCTCGCCCCCTGGCGGCGCCGCCAGCATCGCGCCCCGAGGAGTCGGAGCCGATGGTGACGGGCTGGACTAAACTTTCCCCTGTGGAGAAACAACGCCGCCGTGAGTTGGGCCTCTGCATGTATTGCGGAGGCGACCAACACACCGTGGAGTGTTGCCCACGGAAAGCCAGTCGGTGGGGTCCGCGAGTCACTGTTGGAAGCCTCGCGGATGTCAATCGGTTAGGATCACTGACTCAATTGAAGCTGCCCATCCGTTTCTGCCATAACCCTACTGGGCACCTCACCCACGCACTGGTGGATTCGGGCGCAGAAGGCAGCTTCATTTCACAAAGCCTGGCAACCCGATTGGGCATCCGCTGCCAGGCACTCAATACTCCCATCTCCCTAATCCACCTCTCCCGTGCCACCCTCGGGAGAGTGACACATCAAACTGTTCCCCTACCGGTCATCATCTCGGGAAACCACCGGGAGGAAATGACCTTTTACGTCCTTCCCAACTCTGTGTCGCCCGTCATCCTGGGGTATCCCTGGCTCCGCCTTCACAATCCGGTCCTGGATTGGAAATCAGCTGGGATCTCGGCATGGAGTACGTTCTGTATGGGCACCTGCCTTCAGTCCGCTGCCTGCTCTCCGTCCGCTCCTCCCCCTGCGACGGACGCTGCACCCCCGGACCTGTCTCTGGTGCCCCCAGAATTTCACGACCTGGGTATGGTGTTCAGCAAAGCGAAAGCTATGTCTCTTCCCCCTCATCGGCCCTATGACTGCGCCATCAACCTCCGCCAGGGGGCTCCCTTACCTTCTGGTCGCCTTTATAGCCTGTCTGCGCCGGAGAAGGAGACGATGAACGCCTACCTGAAGGAATCTTTAAGTGCTGGGATTATCCGCCCATCATCGTCACCCGTGGGGGCAGGGTTCTTCTTCGTGGGGAAAAAGGATGGGTCCCTCCGCCCTTGTATCGACTACCGGGCCCTCAATAATATCACGGAGAAGGACCGTTACACCCTGCCTCTCATGGACACTGCTTTCCACTCCCTCCAGGGGGCGACCTGGTTCACCAAGCTGGACCTACGCAGCGCTTACCACCTCGTCCGGATCCGGGAGGGAGATGAGTGGAAAACGGCCTTCCGTACCCCGAACGGCCACTTTGAATATCTGGTGATGCCGTTCGGGTTGACCAACGCTCCTGCAGTCTTCCAGCGCCTCATAAATGACGTCCTCCGGGACTTCATTGGCCTTTTTGTGTTCGTCTACCTGGACGATATTCTCATCTTCTCCAAGTCCAGGGATGAGCACCAGGTCCACGTGAGGCGGGTCCTCCAAAGGCTGCTGGAGAACCGTCTGTACGTTAAGGCAGAAAAGTGTGAATTTTACGCCAGGAGCACGTCCTTCCTGGGGTTCATCATCGCCCACGATAGGGTGCTCCCCGACCCAGAGAAGGTAAAGGCGGTGATGGAATGGCCCACACCTGCATCCCGGAAACAGGTGCAGCAATTTGTTGGCTTCGCCAATTTCTACCGCCGCTTTGTCCCCAACTTCAGTGCCATCGTGGGACCACTGACCCGCCTCACGTCCCCGAAGGTCCCGTTCCGGTGGACCGAAGAGGTCGCTGCCGCCTTTGAGGCGCTGAAGGCGGAATTCTCCTCCTCCCGGGTCCTTCGCCAGGTCGACCCCGCGCTGCAGTGCATTGTAGAGGTAGACGCCTCGGACACGGGAGTGGGAGCAGTGCTGTCCCAGCGGTCACCGGACGATGGCGCCAAGCGACCGTGCGCCTTCTTCTCCCGGCGCTTGTCCCCGGCGGAGAGAAACTACGATGTGGGGGACAGAGAGCTCTTGGCCATCAAGCTCGCCCTGCAGGAGTGGCGCCACTGGTTGGAGGGGGCAAGCCTGCCGTTTGTGGTCCTCACGGACCACAAGAACTTGGAATACTTACGATCTGCCAAGCGCCTGAACGCCCGCCAGGCGCGCTGGTCCCTGTTCTTCGCCAGGTTCCAATTTTCCATCACCTTCAGGCCTGGCTCTAAGAACGTCCTGCCTGACGCCCTCTCCAGGCAGTTCGCCCCCGTGGAGTCGGAGGAGGCGCCCCACTCCATCCTGCCCAGGTCGTGCGTCGTGGGAGCCATCTCGTGGGACATTGAGAGCAAGATCCGGAAGGCACAGCAGGTGGAACCTGACCCTGGCGGCGGACCGGAGGGGAGGCTGTTCGTGCCATCCGCGGTCCGAGGAGAGGTCATCCACTGGCTCCACACCTCCAAGCTCACCTGTCACCCTGGCACCTCCCGGATGATAGATCTCCTCCAACGGTCCTTTTGGTGGCCAGGCCTGCGGAGGGATGCAGCCCGCTACGCCCGGGCTTGCCCAATCTGTGCCACCTGCAAATCGGGAAATGCCCCTCCAGCGGGTCTGCTCCAGCCCCTGCCCGTCCCTGGCAGGCCCTGGTCGCACATCGCTCTGGATTTCGTCACCGGACTCCCCATCTCCAACTCCTATGACACCATCCTGACCATCGTGGACCGCTTCTCCAAGGCCGTGCACTTCATCCCCCTGCGAGGCCTCCCTACTGCCCTGGAGACGGCGGACCTCCTCGTCCAACACGTGGTCAGGCTGCATGGGATTCCGGTGGACGTGGTCTCGGACCGGGGCCCCCAGTTTTCATCTGAGGTTTGGAGGTCATTCTGCAACGCCATCGGAGCCAAGGTGAGCCTCTCCTCCGGCCATCACCCCCAATCCAACGGGCAGTGTGAGAGGACCAACCAGGAGCTGGAGGCTGCGCTCCGCTGTGTGTCCAGATCCAAACCCGCGTCCTGGAGCAACCATCTTGCCTGGGTTGAATATGCCCACAACACCGCTCGCTCTTCTGCTACAGGGATGTCCCCCTTCAAAGCGTCCCTGGGTTACGACCCCCCGCTGTTTCCGGAGCAGGAGAGTGAGGTAACTGTCCCGTCAGTTAGGGCCCATCTCAGGCAGTTCCGCTCCACCTGGGCTGCCGCGCGCCATGCGCTATTACGCACAGCGGAGCGCAACAGGACTGTGGCGGACCGGCGTAGGAGACCTGCCCCGGCGTACAGAGTTGGGCAGCTTGTTTACATTTCCACCCAGGACGTCACTCTAAAAGGCGAGAGGAGAAAGCTGGCACAGCGCTTCATGGGTCCCTACCCCATCACCCGGATCATCAACCCGGTGGCTGTGCGCGTGGCTATTCCCCCCTCCCTCCGCATTCATCCTACTTTCCACGTGTCGAAGGTGAAACTGGCGGTTTCTGACCCCCTTTGCCCTCCTCCTGCAGCGCAACCCGCGCCCCGGATGATTGGTGGCCATCCGGCCTGGTCCGCTTCCTCCATCCTGGACTCCCGGCGCCGGGGTCGTGGGTTGCAATACTTGGTGGACTGGGAGGGCTATGGGCCCGAGCATCGACAGTGGGTGCCCCCGTCGTTTGTGTTGGACCCATCGCTCATCGCGGACTTCCACCGAGCGCACCCGGATAAGCCATCGCCAGGAGGCGCTGCTAGAGGGGGGAGTACTGTCACGCCGCGCCATTCATCAGCGGCGCCACCTGCTCACGCACCTGCTACTCGTCAGCGGCGAAGGATAAAAGCCGCCTCGCCCTGAGCGTCGGCCTGAAGCCGTAGACTTCGTTTCCTTTGCATGGACTTCTACCACATTCTCTTCAGCATCCTCTTTACCGGTAAGAAGTTCACTTACCTCATCTCTCCAGTCTGCTCCCCTGTGCACAGGTGGATTCCTCGGCGGCGGACAATCCCGTCCCTCGTCTCTCCTCGCTGCTGCACCGAGCCCTGCAGGTGGCTGTCTCCCGGGCTTCCATCCTTGAAGCGCCAGTCATCTGCCCAAACAAGTAAGCTTCTCTCCCTCGCCTATTCTCCTCCCGTGTTGGTGTGTGCTCATCACCCTGTGTCTGATTTCTCCCATAGGGTTGCCGGCTGAACGGTCTCCTGCCTCTGGGTCCGAAGCAGACGCCCCCACCAACACATTAACATTCTGCAGACACGCACCCAAACATCCCTGTTGTTAATAAACAGTTTGAACTACTCTGAGCCTGTGTGTGTGCGTCTCCTGAGCCGAACGTTATGTCACACATACTCAGTGGAGACTCTCTCATTTTATTTACTAACCCACAATTTTACAAATTCTTTTCAGAGTAAATTGTTAACTTTTTTAAGGGAAATGATGCTCCTGATAACTCCAGAGATATTCTTTGGGGAACATGTAAAGCATACCAGAGGGGAAAAGCCATCTATTTTGCTTCCCAGCAGAAAAGGGTAGATACGGAGAGGATAAACCGGCTTTCAGATCAACTGCTGGAAACTGATCCACAGTATGCTATTAACCCTACCCCCACTCATTATCCAAGGTTGTCATAGCCAGAAGCGGCACTGGGGTTAAGCTTCCAGTGCTCATAAAATGCTCCTTACGGGGTGCGTCTCGAAAAGCCTCTGACAACTAAGTCCAACTCCTAGCCTGCCCGTGTGGTTTAGTCTCTAAGCCCGGTGGAACTGCTTTTACTAATAGGAGAAGGGGCGAGGGCAAATCTCTGGCGCCTTAAAACCAGATGTTTTGGGTAGATGGTGGCTCGTCAACTTGGGAAGGTAGCCCATCTAGGGTAAGGTAAACCCTGGTAAACCCTGGTAAACCGGATCACCCCAGGGCTGTGTACTTTCCCCCCTACTCTTCTCCCTTTACACCAACTCCTGCACCTCCAGCCACCAGTCTGTCAAGTTGATCAAGTTTGCGGACGACACCACCCTCATCGGGCTCATCTCCAACGGCGACGAGTCCGCCTACAGGAGAGAGGTGGCCCAGCTGGCGTCCTGGTGCAGCAATAACAACCTGCAGCTGAACGCTCTGAAGACAGTGGAGATGATTGTAGACTTCAGGAAAGTCACTACTCCTCTGCCCCCCCTCACCCTCTCAGGCTCTCCCATCACCACTGCTGATTCCTTCCGCTTCCTAGGCACTACCATCACCAGGGACCTCAAATGGGAGCTGACCATCAGCTCACTCATCAAAAAAGCCCAGCAGAGGATGTTCTTCCTGCGGCAGCTGAGGAAGCTCAAGCTACCCACCAAGATGTTAGTGCAGTTCTACACAGCCATCATCGAGTCCATCCTCACCACCTCCATAACCGTGTGGTACGCAGGAGCCACTGCCAGGGACAGACTAAGGCTGCAGCGCGTCGTGCGCACTGCTGAGAAGGTGATCGGCTGCAAGCTCCCATCTCTCCAGGATCTGTACATCTCCAGGACCCGGAGGCGTGCTGGCCGGATCATAGCCGATCCCTCACACCCTGGTCACGTACTGTTTGCCCCCCTCCCCTCTGGTAGAAGACTTCGGTCCATCCAGACTAAAACCTCCCGTCACATGAACAGCTTCTTCCCCTCTGCCATTAGACTGCTGAACACTAAGTGACTTATTGACTCTCGTGCACCATGTACAGCAGCTCAACCAGACTCATGTCAATCATCACTGTTTTCTTCCTGCATTACCGACTGCACTATATAGTTCTCCACAGTATCTGCTGCTGGCTAATATATATTTTAACTGTTGACCAGTATCACTTAATCTTATCCTACACTTTATTACATGTATAGTTTATTTCTCTTATCCTATCATGTTTAATGTTGCAGCATTGTACCGAGACAAATTCCTAGTTTGTGTACTACATGAACAATGGCAATAAACCTGATTCTGATTCTGATTCTGATTCTGATTCTGATTTCAAACCTCCACTGCCTTGCGGCACACCCGGTCATGGGAAAGGCTTCGGGAGTCAACCCTGAGGAAAAAGCCGGAGTCAGAGACCCTAAGTCAGTTCTCTGTTGTGCTCAACATCGTTCTGGCAGCTCCTGCAACGGTGCTGGTGCCAAACTGTATCAGCCCTGCTGTTCCTTTGGATTCATCAGTGACGTGGAGAGGGGGGACATGCTGCATAAGATAAGATAAGATAAGCCTTTAATAGTCCCACAATGGGGAAATTCCAGGATTGCAACAGCATAGGGATAGCAACACTCAGAGCAACAATCAGAAGGCAAGAAAAAACAACATCTAGTAAACATATGTCCATATTACTATAAATGTATATATATAGACACACAGTGCAGAGCATTATGGCTGGTGAAAGTGCAGCAGAAAGTCTAAGCTCTCTCTCCGCGGATGCAGCGGGCCAGCTGGAAGTCTTTGGGCATGATGGTGACCCCCTTAGCGAAGAAGAGACCCACCAGGTGGGCCTCACTGGTCTCCTGCAGAGCCATGACGGCGAAGCTCAGGAAACGCAGGACGGTCTTGAAGTCCTGAGCGATCTCCCTCACCAGGCGCTGGACGGGCAGCTTACGGATGAGCAGCTCCGTGGATTTCTGGTAGCGACGGATCTCTCTCAGAGCCACGGGCCTGTGACGGCGAGGCCTCTTCACTCTGCCGGTGGCCAGAGCGCCTCTCCGAGCAGCCCTGGTGGCTAGCTGTCTCCTGGGGGGCTTCTTCCTCCAGTAGATTTTACGGGCGGTCTGCTTGGTTCTTGCCATCGCTCTTTATTATTCTGTCTTATATTTCTTTCACGCCGCCTAAACTCCAGCCCGGCACCCGCGTCCTTTTCGCTACAGCTCCCGGTATGTCGAGTTTCCCATTAGCACCGGGCGGCGGCCAAGTGCTAGCTAGCACTAGCTCCTCCCCGCTGTAACGTCTCCCGCTGCAAACCGTGGCTCCGTCCGCCGACCCGGGAGACCCCCGGGGCGATCCGTGCGTCCGTGATATATATACAGAGTGAAAGGTGTAGAAAGAAGAAGGAAGATAAAAAAAAAGGCTGTTGCAACAGGCAGCCGACTTGTGTGGCGCCGCCGGTCCGGCGGAACCGGAACCGGAATGGGCAACATCTTGTCCTCCATATCTTCCTGCCCAGGCTTGAATCCTACCAATGCCCAATGCTGGAAGGTAGAACACTGGATCACTGGAGAGGACACTCCAGCTTTGCCTTTGGCGTAGACAAAACACGGGGAATGACAGTTACCGGTTATAAGCCACTGCTCAATTGGCGTAGAGCGCGGCACCAGGGGTTGTTCCCAATGGTGGGAGGGATCATCGGATCTCACTGGACAGCTACCGCCTGCCTCAAGCTGGGCAGCCCCCAGCCAATAAGGTGTTGTCCCGCCACAGCTTGCTTTCCTCATTGGGTGCATGGGGATGAGGAGAAGTCCGAACAGCAGGCTGAGAACCTTCGCACCAGGCAAGACAAAAAAACAAAAGAGACCAACTCTAAAATTGGGAACTTGGAACGTCCGCACTATGATGGCAGGACTCGCTGCTAACCTCAAGGACATCAACAACACCAGGAAGACTGCCATCATCAATAATGAGCTGAAGAAACTGGGAGTGGATATCGCCACTCTCCAGGAAACACGGTTGGCTGACGCAGGCACACTGAGAGAGAAGGGCTACACGTTCTACTGGCAGGGAAAGGGCAGTGACGAACACAGGCAACACGGAGTGGGCTTCGCAGTGAAGAACACCTTGCTGAAGATGGTGGAACCGGGCAGCAATGGCTCTGCACGACTCCTCACCCTCCGCCTCAACACCACTCAAGGCCCAGTCACCCTCGTCAGTGTGTATGCCCCAACACTGACAGCCACACCAGAGGCAAAAGACGAGTTCTACGAGAATCTCGCAACAACTGTCAGAATCATCCCCAACTCTGAACAACTCATTCTCCTTGGAGACTTCAATGCCAGAGTGGGTGCTGACAACGACTCCTGGCCCTCCTGTCTTGGACCATTTGGCGTGGGCAGAATGAATGACAATGGACAGCGGCTGCTCGAGTTCTGCACATATCACGATCTGTGCATCACAAACTCGTTCTTCAAGACCAAGCCCCAACACAAGGTTTCCTGGCAACATCCACACTCAAAGCACTGGCACCAGCTGGACTTGATCCTGACCAGGCGCACCTCACTGAAGAACGTGCTAATCACCCGTTCGTTCCAGAGTGCAGATTGCGACACAGACCATTCATTGGTGTGTTGCAAGGTCAAGCTGCAGCTGAAGAAATTCCATCGTGCTAGACAGCCTGGAAAGGCACGGATTTACACCAGCAAGATAGCCCAACCAGAACTTGTTGAGCAGTTTGCCTCTACCTTTGAGAAGGAACTTGGTGTACCACAAGGAGGAGAATCTGCAAAGCAGAAGTGGGAAGAGCTGCGAAACACCATTCACTGCACAGCCGTGGCTACCTTTGGGAGGAAGACCTCGAAGTCACAGGACTGCTTTGATGCCAAGTTTACCGAGATGACCCCCATCATTGAAGCCAAGCGCTCAGCACTTGCTGAGTACAAGAAGTACCCAAACGAGAAGAATCTCCAGATTCTCAGGGCTGCGAGAAGCAAAGTTCAGCAGACTGCTCAGCGCTGTGCCAACGAGTACTGGACTCAGCTCAGCCAAGACATTCAAACCGCTGCCATAACAGGGAACATCCGTGGTATGTACGATGGCATCAAGAAAGCACTTGGTCCGGCTCAGAGCAAGACGGCTCCCCTCAAATCCTCCACTGGGGAGATGATCACAGAAAAGAACAAGCAGATGGAGAGATGGGTGGAAAACTACTCCGACCTCTACTCCAGACAAAACACTGTGACACCGTCAGCCCTTGATGCCATCGACTGCCTGCCATCCATGGACGAACTTGATGCCGAGCCAACCATCGATGAACTCAGCAAGGCCATTGATAGCTTGGCCGCTGGCAAGGCACCCGGCAACGACGGCATACCCCCCGACCTGATCAAGCACTGCAAGACCGCCCTACTGCTACCATTGCATGACGTCCTCTGCCAGTGCTGGAAGGAAGGTGCCGTACCACAGGACATGAGGGACGACAAGATCATCACCCTCTACAAAAACAAAGGGGAGAGAAGCGACTGCAACAACTACAGGGGCATCTCCCTCCTCAGCGTTGTTGGTAAAGTCTACGCAGGAGTTGTCCTCGTTCGTCTACAGAAGCTTGCCGAATGTGTCTACCCCGAGTTTCAGTGTGGCTTCCGCGCTGAGCGATCAACGGTAGACATGATATTCTCCATCCGCCAAATCCAGGAGAAATGCAGAGAACAGAACATACCCCTGTACGTCGCCTTCATCAACCTCACCAAAGCGTTCGATCTGGTCAGCAAAGAGGGCCTTTTCAAGATCCTGCCAAAGATAGGAAGCCCACCAAAGTTGCAAAGCCTCATCGAATCGTTTCACACCAACATGCAGGGGATAGTGCAGCACGATGGCAATGTCTCAGAGCCATTCAACATACGCAGCGGAGTGGAACAGGGCTGTGTACTTGCGCCAACCCTCTTGGCATGCCTTCAGCACAGCAACAGAGGGAATCTACCTGCACACAAGATCTGACAGCAGGCTTTTCAACCTCGCCCGCCTGAAAGCCAGAACCAAAGTATGCGAGGATCTAATCAGAGACATGCTGTTCACAGACGACGCTGCAGTCGCAACCCACACATAACAGGAGCTTCAGACCCTGATGGACCACTTCTCCAAGCCCTGAAAGGACTTTGGGCTAACCATCGGCCTGAAGAAGACTAACGTCTTGGCGCAAGGTACGGAAACACCACCAACCATCACCATCGACGATTACGAGCTGGAGGTCCTGAATCAGTTCACGTACCTGGGGTCCACGATCAGCAACAACCTCTCCCTTGATACAGAGATCAACAAGAGGATTGGAAAATCAGCCTTCACACTCACTCGCCTCACCACACGAGTGTGGGAGAATCCCAAACTCTCTGTCAAGACGAAGATGGCAGTGTACAACGCCTGCATCATCAGCACACTGCTCTATGGGAGTGAGACGTGGACAACATACGCCCGGCAGGAAAAGAGACTGAACTCCTTCCACTTGCGCTGCATTCGCCACATCCTGGACATATCCTGGCAGGACAAAGTGCCCAACACAAAAGTTCTGTCCCGCGCCGGCCTTCCCTCCATGTTCACTCTACTCAGGCAGTGCAGGCTCAGCTGGCTAGGCCACGTTCACCGTATGGAGGATGGCAGAATCCCCAAAGACCCGCAGGAAGAACCGCCACAGACCCAGCAGCACGGAGACCACCCACAAGTGCGACTTGTGTGACAGGGACTGCCATTCGTGCATCGGCCTGTTCAGCCACAGGCGGTGCTGTTCCAGCAGAGTAGACGTTTAGGATTCTCTTCCATGGTCATCATAGACTGACGGAGGCCGACGATGACGATGACTCTTTATGACCAACGTCTGAACGTTCAAACTGAGTCTGAACTCTTGCTAACATCAAAAATTGAAATACAGTTGTTCAAAACAAGACAACAGTATTTTGAAAAGAGAGACAAAGCAGGTAAACTGCTTGGTCATCAGGCTAGAGCCACATCCTTATGGAGGTTGATCCCCAGAATAAAATCACAATCCGGGTTAACAGTTACTGACCCGGAGTCTATAAACGAGGCATTTTATCCAGGTTTACCAGACAGCAAACAGCTGATCAAACAGCTGATTGTCACAACATCATGTGACCTTTCTGAAAAAGGCTGCAAGAAGTGGCCCAAACATGTGAAGGTGAAAACCACCTTTTTCTCTGTCTGACAGAAAAGAAAATATTTCTATCATTATTTTAGAAGACAGCATGAACCCTTTTGGATTATTAAAAGTAATCAGTGTTCATAAAACATAGAGCTGTTGAGTTGGTACTGCAGAAGAGCTCAGAGCCGTGAAGGGGGTGCTTCCACAGCAGACCTGGTTTTCTAGACATGACAGCTGTCACCAGAACACCGGAACTAGCTGGTAGCTAGTAGCTAGCATGCTAACCATTAGCATGCTTTGTTCACTTTTCTTTTCATTTCCAGATGAAACAAAGAGTCCATCACCACAACGATGGACATTGTGGTTTGTTAATCGAGACGATAAATCAAACTCTAGCTCTGCCTAGTTTTTAAACAGACGTGAAACAGCTCAATGACGGGCAGAAGGAAACGTTTTCAAAAGGGTGGGACTTTCTGATCCCGGATGTATAATTTTTTGTCAAAGAGCGCCTCACTGTGGATATTATGGTATCCAAAACAGTACTGCAATTGTCAGAGAGAGAAAAATACTGTTAGTAAACAACGGTTACTAGAACACCTTTGAAGTGGAGTGATACACATCCAGTGAAATTGGAGTGCAGTTATGGTGGAATATAGGAACTCCTAGAATCCCTATTGACCAATCAAATTGCTCGGTCAGAACTAACTGTTGTATTATACTGGTGATATCATTGGATCTTGACAATGTTTTGGTAAACGACTGAAATAACAAAGCTTGTCTCACTGTCCATCTGGACCTAACTGGATCCATGATCCACCAGCATGTCTCACTGTGACTGGATTATGACCATGAACATTGCTGGAATTATGATGCTGTGTCATTTCAAGAAGAATCCAAGACAGGATGGCAGTCTGATAGAACCAGGCCAGAAGAACCCTAAATTGGACAAATTCTATTGAGTTCATCTTGTCACATGTGGCTGCTAGGAAGGGGTTAATTTACCATGTGGTGGACCTTTAAAATCCTGAAAACGCGGTGATCTGTTCACACTGCGACAGGCAGCGAAAAGTAAGCTAGGAGCAGGAAGACAAAAAGAAGAGGAAAACAGCAACCTTGTGTGTAGCAGAATGGAATGTACGCACTCTGTTGGACAGAACAACATCACAGCGCCCAGAAAGACAGACCGCTCTTGTGGCCCTGGAAATGAACAGGTACAATGAAGACATAGCTGCACTTAGTGAAACAAGATTGCCTGGATATGACAGCTTGGAAGACCATGGGTACATCTTCTTTTGGAGTGGGAGATCAACTCGAGAAAGGAGAGAAGCAGGAGTGGGCTTTGCAGTTAGAAAGGAGATAGCAGCAATGCTTGATGAGGAACCGATGCCAATCAATGACAGGATAATGACTATGAGACTCCCACTACAGTGGAAGATGTATGCCATACTCATCAGTGTATATGCCCCAACAATGACCGACACAGAGGAGGTGAAGGAAGAGTTCTACAGTGATTTACGTGAGACTATCAGGCGTGTACCGACTGATGACAGGCTGATACTCGTTGGAGATTTTAATGCCAGAGTTGGTTCGGAAACCGAGAAATGGAAAGGAGTGCTAGGCAGTCATCGAGTAGGCAAGTGCAATGCTAATGGAGAACTTCTACTTGCACTATGTTCAGAGTACAACCTTGTGATAACCAACACTCTATTTAACCCCTTGCACTCCGGTCAATTTTCCTAAAAACGCCAAAAATAATGTGCCCAAAGTAAATCGAAAGCTGTTCTTCAACCCTTTGCAGCATCTTCATGGGGTTGGTCTCATTTAAAAGAAAACACTTTGAATTTTTTGGCAAAACAGTCATAATCTCTCTAAGTGCTCCGGCCACTGAGTTACAGTCATCTAAACATAGTGAACTTGAAGAAAATAAATTTGGCCTGGGTGTTTTTTTGGATACAAATGCTTGCAAATAACACACAGCTGTCCGATCCGGCTGGAAAATGCAACAGGAATGTAGAACCAAGTGTAATCCAGCTGAGGTCCAAATTTTGTAACAATACCACAAAAAATGAATATATTACACAGCTTTTTACTCAGGTAGTTCCCAGGCGTTTTAGAACTGTGCCAAATTGTGCCAAATGGCACAGTTTGGAAAAACATCTGTAACTTTTGAATGCTTCAATGTAGAATCTTCATTTTAGGCTCTAATGAAAGGTCACACTCAGGGCTGTGTGTGTGTGTGTGTGTGTGTGTGTGTGTGTGGAGGGGTTTGCCCCCCCCTCGATACAGAGGATGGACATCGGCCATCGCTACACAATGGATTAGCCTCATGTGGCGATGTGGGACAGCAGCGCAGTCACCGCGTTCCCCCCCCTCGCTACAGAAGACTAGCGGGGGGGGAGGGGGCAGTGTTCACGGTCTGGATGCGGCGAACAACCCCTTGTACCGCGGTGCACGAACTTCAGACTTCGTGCGCCGCACAGTTGTAATTTACTGATCGGTCAAAAGTCATTTTGGATTACAATTTTCAGGGATAAATAATAATTTAGCTTATAACACCTTACCTCTTCACAGCAGTGTCCTGGTGAACTTCTCTTCCTCACTGTCAGACGAACGCGATGCTGGTCTGCTCGTGGTTCTGGTCTCGCAACCCAATCAAAACATAATTCCATTATTGTGGTTTTGTGCTTCCATGATTGCGGTTTTTGGCGAACAATTTTTCAAAACAAATAACAGTAGTAATTAAAAAAAGACTGGCAAACACGTGTGTGTCACTCAGCCTTTGTCGTCAGCCTCCGTCGGTCTATGATGACCATGGAAGAAATCAATCCGAAATGAAAGGTCATGGAAGAAATCAATCCGATGCGCGAATGGCACTCCCTGTCACACAGGTTGCATTTGTGGGTGGTCTCCGTGCTGCTGGGTCTGTGGGGTTCTTCCTGCGGGTCATTTTTTGATCCGCTGCAGCAGTCAGTCTTCACCCAGCCTTAAAAAAAACAGCTCGCGAACTTCTCTGCTTCACTTGGCTCACTGCATTCACAGATTTGGTAGGCGGGTCCTTCTTCCTAGGTTTTCAGTCATTGGTTCTTCAAGGTTTCAGAAACCCAATTCAAGGCTCTTATTAGTCGAATGAGAGGTCAATCAGATGAACTAATCTGTTCGCAGCTGTGTCTGCAGCTTTCATTTTCAGTGCGCGCTTGGATGCCATCACCACCTACATCAACATCTCCATCATGCGTCCTAGAGCACACGAGGGCACTCTTGTGCGCCCTCGTGCCCTCTAGGACGCAGAGACTTGCCCGTCCGTGTTACAACGGAGTGCAAGAGGTTAACCACTTGCGCTCCATTGTTCCGCGGGCGGGCAAGTCTCTGCGTCCTACGACGCACGAGGGCGCGCGAGAGCGCGCTCGTGCGCCCTCGTGCGCATGACGCATGATGGTGGTGATGGTGATGTAGTAGCGTCCAAGCGCCACTCAAAAAAAAAACTGCAGAGACAGCCGCAAACAGATTAGTTCATCTGATTGACCTCTCATTCCACTAATAAGAGCCTTGAATTGGGTTTCTGAAACCTTGAAGAACCAATGAATGAAAATCTAGGAAGGAGGACCCGCCTACTGTGAACGCAGGAGCCAATTGAAGCACAGAAATTCTGGCTGGGTGAAGAGAGATTTACTGTTGCAACAGATGAAAACAAAGGACGCTGGACAAATCTACTACAGACCCAGGCTCACCCAGCAGCATGGAGAACACCCACAAGTGGGACCTGCACTCATTCCAGCAGAATAGACGGAGGCCGATGACAAAAGTCGTAAATCATTCGCCAAAACAGCAATAATGGAATTATGTTGATCGGGATCCACGAGCGGAGCAGCGTCGCGTTCGTCTGGCGCGTGGGAAGAGCTGTTCGCCACAACTCTGCTGCTTTGAAGAGGTAAGGTGTTATAAGCTAAATTATTATTTATCCCTGAAAACTGTAATCCAAAAATGACTTTTGACCGATCGGTAAATTACAACTGTACTGCGCACGAAATACGAAGTGCGTGCGCCGCGATAAACGGTTCATTTGCCGTGTTCGGACCGTGAACGCCTCCCCCCCACTGCAGAAGAGGAGGGGGGGGCACGGTCCGAACGCTCCCCGGTCGGCGGGGGGGAAGCATATCAGTCTATTCCATCATGTAGCGATGGCCCTCTTCTGTACCGGGGGGGGGGGGTGTTCACGGTCCGTTCACGGTCCCCCCCCCCCCCCACACACACACACACAGTAGCGAGGGGGGGGGGAGCCGCTGTGAAAACATGCAAGGAAAAATAAAAAGAGTGTATTCCGCCATGTAGCGAGGGCCGAATTTGGTCCTTGGTAGCGGGGGGGAGGGGAACGACCCCCCGCCCACACACACACACACAGACACAGCCCTGAGTGTGACCTTTCATTAGAGCCTAAAATGAAGATTCTACATTGAATTATTCAAAAGTTACAGACGTTTTTCCAAACTGTGCCATTTGGCACAATTTGGCACAGTTCCAAAACGCCTGGGAACAGCCTGAAAACAAAGCTGTGTAAAATATTCATTTTTTGTGGTATTGTTACCAAATTTGGATCTCAGCTGGATAACACTTGGTTCTACATTTCTGTTGCATTTTCCAGCCGGATAGGACAGCTGTGTGTTATTTACAAGCATTTGTATCCAAAAAAACACTGTGTCCAATTTTTTTTTCTTCAAGTTCAGTATGTTTAGATGACTGTAACTCAGTGGCCGGAGCACGTAGAGAGATTATGTTTTTTTTTGCCAAAAAATTCAAAGTGTTTTCTTTTAAATGAGACCAACCCCATAAAGATGCTGCAAAGGGTTGAATAACAGCTTTCGATTTACTTTGGGCACGTTTTTTTTTTGGCATTTTTAGGAAAATTGCCCGGAGTGCAAGTGGTTAAGCACAAGGACACACACAAGAAGGCATGATGCACCCAAGATCCAAGCACTGGCACTTATTAGACTACATCATAGTGAGACAGAGAGACAGAAGGGATGTATTTGACACCAGAGCAATGAGAGGCGTGGACTGTGGTACTGTGCCCCGGCCTTGGATGCGCTCTGCAGAGCATGCCCAAATGCCAAGTCACGTTTCGTTACCTTGTATTCATACATGTGTAATGACAATAAAGTTGAATCTCAATCTCAATTTCAATCATGTTATGCTGAGATCTTGATTAAGGATTTGCAGACGAAAACAGCAATGCAGGACGGGTGCAAAGCCACCACGGAAGCCAAACACTAGTGCACTGATAGGCCAAAAGAAGCAGGAAGAACTTACACAGGAAATGGATGGAAACTTGAAAGACTGGGACAGCAACAACTCAGAGAATGACATAGAAGAGAAATGGGCAACACTGAAGGATACGGTGTATCAGACTGCGAGTGATGTATTAGGCTACCCTGAGTGGAAACATCAAGATTGGTTTGATGAGCATGATGAACACCTGAAGAAACTACTAGAAGTTTGGAATACAGCTAGGCAGGAAAACCTACAGTGTAACACAAGGGCGAAGAAGAAGAAATACTCAAAGGCTCAGAGTGAGCTACAGAAGTGCACCAGAGAGATGAAGTCCAACTGGTGGGATGAAAAAGCGGAGAAACTTCAAACTGCAGCAGACAGGAAGGACATGAAAACATTCTTCACAGGTTTGAGAGAAATCTACGGCCCTAAACCAAGAGAATTGATCCAACTAAAGGCTATTGATAGTGAAACGGTTTTGCAGGAGAAAGACAAGATCCTGGACAGATTTGCAGACCACTTTGACCAACTACTAAACAACCCTGAAGATCTCACTGAAGAGGCTAAAGAAGCTCTAGTGCAGTGACCAGCTGTATCAAGTCTGGATGAACCACCAAATTTTGATGAACTAATGGCAGCTATCAGGACAACACAGGATGGTAAAGCTCCAGGAAGGGATGGAATTCCAGTAGAAGTGTGGAAATTTGGTGGTGTTCAGCTGACCAACTGCCTGCACAAGCTCATCCAAGAGATATGGGATGCCCTGAAAGTATCTCAAGACTGGAAGGATGCAAGTATTGTGCCTTTGTTCAAGAAAGGTGAAAGAAAAGATTGTGGAAATTACCGAAGTATATCACTGCTAGCCACTGTTGGTAAGATTCTCTCACGTGTATTACTTAACAGACTCAGTGAACACATCTCGCAGAATGTACTACCGGAAACCCAATGTGGCTTTAGAAGTGGAAGAAGCACAATGAACATGATTTTCTGCTTGAAACAGGTTCAAGAAAAGTGTATCGAACAGAACTAGAAAAGACCAGTCAACCGAATCGAATGCTTTTTCAGCATCTAATCCCAATATGACTGCATTTAAGTTATATTTTTTTATATGATGAATTATGTGTAAAGTGCATCGAATGTTGTCTTGTGTCTGTCTTTGTCTTATAAAACCTGTTTGGTCTAAATGAATTAGGTGTGTCAGTATATTTTCTAACCTTTTGGCAAGGATAATGGTAAAAAGCTTATAGTCCTGATTTAGTACACTGATTGGTCTGTAGTTGGAGCACTCTAGTTTATCCTTTTCAGGTTTAGGTATAACTGCAATGACCCCTTCTCTCCAGGAGGGGGGGATTTCCCCTGTGTGGAGGACATAATTAAATGTTTTCAGGAGGAGAGGAGATAGTTGCTGTTTAAAGGTTTTGTACCACTCTGCTGTATAGCCATCAGCTCCTGGGGATTTGTTAGCTTTAAGTTTCATAATTGCTTTTTCCAATTCTTTAGGATGTATTTCTGACAGTAGTGTTTTATTTTGTGACTCCGTAAGTTGGGGAAGGTTTAATGTGTTTAGGAATGCCTCGGATGCGTTTTTATGTTTTTTGTGGGAGTATAAGTTCTTATAGTAATTCTCGAAGTTTTTAAGAATATCCTGAATTCTGAATTTTATTTCCTTTGATACTGGGTCTCTGATTTTGTAGATTGCTCTTTCTGTTTGATGTTTCCTCAATTTATAGGCTAGCAATTTTGCCGATTTACTGCCTGCTTCATAGTATTTTTGTTTCAGAAATGTAAGTTTCTTCTGGATTTCTATTGTGTAGATCTCATTTATTTGGTTTTTAATTTCCTTAATCTTGAGCGAGTCAGTAGAATGAGTGTTGCCTTTGTGTTCTTTTTCTAGGTTCCTAAGTTCTGACTCTAATGTGGATAGTTTTTCTTGTCTTAGTTTCTTTTGGGTTGCCAGTTTTGCAATCATCTTTCCTCTTATTACAGCTTTACATGCATCCCACAGTATTAAAGGGGATACTTCTCCATTATCGTTATCTTCCAAATATCTGAGAATATCTGATTCCAATTCATCTTTCAATGGTCCTTTCAGGACATTTGAATTTAACCTCCAATAAAATGTATTATTTGTGTATTTTTGGATATTTAAGTCCATGTAGATCGGACTGTGGTCGGAGAGATCCATCAGTCCTATTTTACATGTTTTTACTCTTCCAATGTCTCTATTAAACATAAAAAAAATAGTCAATCCTTGAGTAAGATGAATGTGGAGTTGAGTAAAATGTATAGTCTTTTACACTGGGGTTGAGTTCCCTCCACACGTCACAGATTCCCAATTCTTTTAGTAGCATCCGAGTCTTCCTGTTTTGGGTGTTATTTTGATGTGGGGAATTACCAGAAGCATCCCAGTATGGATTCAGTCTAAGATTGAAGTCCCCACCACATATCACTAAACCTTGAGCTTTAGTTATCATTAGGTCGAATACATTTTTATAAAATTTCCAGTTAGCCCCTGGGGGAGCATACACATTCAGCAGGGTGATATCTTCTCCCTCTAGCCGCCCAGTTACCAAACTGTATCTCCCTTCTTTATCTTTGTGTTCTGATTTTTTTTCAAATGTAATTTTGGTTGATATCAATGTCGCTACTCCCCTCCTCCTCCCTGATTTATATGAAGATGAAGAGATCATTTTAAACCCTTGTCTACTGAGTTTATTGTGTTCCACGTCTGTTAGGTGGGTTTCTTGTAAAAGTATTATTCCTGCTTTGTCTTTTTTCATTTTGCCTAGAATCTTGGATCTTTTAACTGGATTCAGGATTCCTTTTACATTATATGAAATTATTTTGGTTACACCCTGTTTCTCCATTGTGTTGTTTTGTTTAGTATAACTGTGTGGTGGCCCTCTTTTGTGCTACTCAGAAACTGAAAGAACATTAAAAACAAGAAAAACATTAAGAACATAGTGTAAAAAACTTTAAAACAAAAAGCTGTCATAAGAACTTCCTGAGCTGAGGTCTTTTTAAAGACCCTGTAAGAGCCTTGATGGAGTGAAGGCTCTGAGGGAAATTCCTCAAACTCTGTTACGTGTTGAGGGCCCTCTCTTACCACTGAAAGTAGTCCCATGCTTTTAACGTGAGTTTCAGAACCCAATCCAAACTTGTAATGATTTTTTTTTTTTCCTTTTATGCCTAAACCCTGTGAAATTGTGTGCACCCTCCCACCCCCATCACATCAAACATTCACGCAAAAACAGTATTTGTTAGTATGAGGAGAACATGTGGATTATTGTCACATTTCTATTTTAACAAGTTTTTTTTTTTTTATTACAAAGACTTATTTGTTTCAAATAATATGATTGTTCCATGAAATGTTTTACCACATGCTGAATATGCATCTCCTTTAATGTTTGTTACCTTGTATGAGGGGGGTTGGATGTGCGGATTGATTCAAGAGAAAAAAAAAAAAAAAAAAAAAAGGTCGCTATTCCAACCTGAAAACGGATAGTTTATCCGCGACGCTCTGGTGCTGGGTTTCCCGCTGCTGGTCCGTGGATTTTGAGGGTCTTTGTGTTGTCCATGTTTGCGTTTTGATCTTCTCACTCGGGTCTGCGGTGGGTTTAAATACCGTTACCGGGAGCCCTCTTTTCGTCATGTCAGCTGTTGCTTCTTCCGCCGAATTATAGAGACACGTTTCATCGCCGTAGAAGACCCTTAACTTCGCAGGAAATGGTGTCTGAAAGCGCAATTTCTTCTCTCTTAACACCTTTTTCGCGTCATTGTATTCCCTGCGCTTTTTAAGGACCTCCGGGGCGTAATCGTGTTCCACGCAGACTTTTCTCTCCTGGTGCATAAATCCTTTTTTCTGCCAGGCCAGTCTTACAACTTCTTGTTTTATTTTGAAATTGGAAAATCTTACCAACACCGAACGTGGGGGCGCTTCCGCCGCCGGCCTAGCGGCTAATGAACGATGTGCCTTTTCTATCTTCAAGTCGGTGGTTTGTGGAATATCCAATTTCTCTCTTAGTAAGGATTCCACGCATTCTGCCATTGAGTTAAAACCATTTTCGGTTCCTTCTATCAGACCATGAATTCTTATGTTGTCTCTTCTTTGTTTTCCTTCTTGGTCGGTTAGCTTAGCCTCTATAGCTGCTTGTCTTTTGCGTAGGTCTAGCACAGAATCTTCGAGCACTTTTATTCGATCCTCTGTTTCCAAGATTCGGTTCTCGGCCTGGTCCACTCTGCTGTTTGTCCTTTTCAATTCTTCTCTGAATTCCCGAAATTCGGCCGTAACATCTCGGCGAAATCGTCGTAGCTCCTCAAATAGTGATTTCAGGCTAACCCTTTTGTTAGCTATCACCAGTTCCTCGTCTTCTGAACGGAGATCTTCCAGTTCGGATTCTCCGGCCGATACGTGTCCTGGCCTGGAGAATTTCAGTTTCTTCTGTTTTCCTTTAGACATGATGATTTTGTCTTTTGATTTTCACTCCTCCAAAAATCCGTTAAGTTTGATTTTCAATGTGTTATCCTGGATTGGGTCTGAGAACTTCAGTGTTAAGCTGCAGTCGCCATGGCGTCCAGACCAGAAGTCCACGTTTTCAGATTTCTTGACCGTGAAAACGTATGACTAGCAATTGGATTCAAAACAATTGGATTGACAATGATAGGATTTGCGGTTTAGTAGTTATTCCGGAAAATGGCATTTTGCGTAATGGCGGTTTTCTTGTGGACGGTGATCCGGATCACCACCAAAATGTAATCATCTGTAGAATACCCCATTTCTGACAATCTGTGAAAATTTCATGAAAATCTGTCCATAACTTTTGGTTTTATCTTGCTAACAGACAAACAAACAGACGAACAAACAAACAGACAAACAGACAAACCAACGCCGATGATCACATAACCTCCCCTTTTGGCGGAGGTAATAAGGTAAAAACAATGAATTGTACAATAAGACCAATGATTTCAGAATCAGAATCAGAATCAGAATCAGGTTTATTGCCATTGTTCATGTAGTACACAAACTAGGAATTTGTCTCGGTACAGTGCTGCAACATTAAACATGATAAGATAAGAGAAATAAACTATACATGTAATAAAGTGTAGGATAAGATTAAGTGATACTGGTCAACAGTTAAAATATATATTAGCCAGCAGCAGATACTGTGGAGAACTATATAGTGCAGTCGGTAATGCAGGAAGAAAACAGTGATGATTGACATGAGTCTGGTTGAGCTGCTGTACATGGTGCACGAGAGTCACTTAGTGTTCAGCAGTCTAATGGCAGAGGGGAAGAAGCTGTTCATGTGACGGGAGGTTTTAGTCTGGATGGACCGAAGTCTTCTACCAGAGGGGAGGGGGGCAAACAGTACATGACCAGGGTGTGAGGGATCGGCTATGATCCGGCCAGCACGCCTCCGGGTCCTGGAGATGTACAGATCCTGGAGAGATGGGAGCTTGCAGCCGATCACCTTCTCAGCAGTGCGCACGACGCGCTGCAGCCTTAGTCTGTCCCTGGCAGTGGCTCCTGCGTACCACACGGTTATGGAGGTGGTGAGGATGGACTCGATGATGGCTGTGTAGAACTGCACTAACATCTTGGTGGGTAGCTTGAGCTTCCTCAGCTGCCGCAGGAAGAACATCCTGCGGCAGAAGAAGAAGATTTATAGTCCAAGATGTGTCTTGTCTTCCCCAGTATGCCTATACATTTTGCTAACTTGGCCCGGATGTGACTGATGTGAGGTTTCCAGCATATTTTATTGTCTAGATTAGATTAGATTAGATTAGATTCACCTTTATTGTCATTACACATGTATGAATACAAGGTAACGAAACACAGTTTAGCATCCAATCAGAAGTGCAAAGGACAGCAGTGCAGTATATACGGTAATTAACAGTATGTGCAATTTAACTAACTAACTAACTAACTTGCACTTATATAGCGCTTTTCTAGTCACAAAGACCACTCAAAGCGCTTTCATTAATACTAACCCTCTATTCTAAGGGCCTATAGGAAACAGATATCTAGGGACAATTTAGAACAGCCAATTAACCTAACATGCATGTTTTTGGCATGTGGGAGGAAACCGGAGAAATCCCGGAGTAAACCCACGCAACACGGGGAGAACATGCAAACTCCACACAGATCACTGTTGGTCGGGGGCTGGGATCGAACCCACGATCCCACGATCCCCACAATCCCCCGGCCAAGGGTAAACTGTGCTGCCGCAGTGCTAACCACTGTGCTAACCGCAGTGCAGCCCATTTAAGCAAATATATGCAAATATATGCAGCAGTGCAGAAAGTTAAAAGTAATATTATGTGCAAATAATGTGCAATAAGTTAGATGTAGTTATGTAGTTATGCAGTTATGTACAGGTGAGGATGGTAAAAGATAATTGTAAGAGAGTCAGCAGGGAACTAAGTTCAATAACGTGACAGCTGTTGGAAAGAAACTGTTCCTAAACCTGCTGGTTCTAGTCCGAAGGCTTCTGAAACGTCTTCTGGAGGGGAGAAGCTGGAACAGTCCATCAGCAGGATGGTTGGAGTCCCTAAGAATCCCTAGCGTCACCCCCAGAAACTTATTTTCCTGTACTGTTTCTATTCTGGTATCATCTATCGTTACCATTATTTCATGATTTATTTTATCATTTCCAAACAACATAATCTTTATTTTTTTTAGATTTAGAGATAGTTTATTTTTGTTGAACCACTGCGTTAATTTTTCCATTTCAGTTGTGACCACCTTTAAAACCTGCTGCAAATTCTCACCAGTGCAAAGGATATTTGTGTCATCCGCAAACAAAATAAATTTCAGAATTTTTGATACTTGGCATATGTCATTTATATACAAAATGAAGAGTTTGGGTCCCAAAACTGACCCCTGGGGCACACCACATGTGATGTCCATGAAGGGTGATTTGTGCTCTCCAATTTGTACAAATTGTTGTCTGTTACTTAAATAACTTTCCACCCAACTCAGTCCGACCCCTCTTATCCCATACCTTTCCAGTTTCCTTAGTAGTATTCTGTGGTCAATGGTGTCAAAAGCTTTCTTTAAATCTATAAATACTCCTACAGCAACCTTTTTTTTTATCTATACAACTAGTAATTTCTTCTATAAGTTCGATCAGTGCCAAAGATGTAGATTTATCTGCTCTAAAACCAGATACCAAATTAAAACATGTAAAATCACTCAGGCGACAGGTGTTCATGTTTTTGGCCTCACCCACTCAAACACTAGAAGCATCCTTTCTGGTCAAACATGGGGACGGCTCCTACATGGTGTATGCGAGCTCAGTGTCTTGATAGTTGTAAGTGCCGGCTATATTAAAGGAATGAGACTGAGAGGGCTCCAGTTGAAGTGCTGGCAGCCACTTATTTTTACAGGCAAAACAGTTACACACCCAAGCCCCAAGAGGGTGCTCAAGGATAGTGTATGGACTAGGCTTCTACCATAACATCCCCCCTTCTCAGTACATTATGAACAATAATGTTGGATCAAAATTATTTTCAATATAATGCAGTAAGGTAACCATTGCATCTTATAGTATGTACTGTTAAGTATTTCACGCTGTAATAAACCCCTTTTTTTTGTAAATAGAACTACTTTTTTTGTTTTAAACTTGTATCAGAACAACTGTTATTTCAATGCAATTGATGAAAACATTTCTTTTCTTGAACCATGGACTAACTATGAAGGTGGGATAGACGTCCCATACCTTCAGCTGAGTGAGGGGATTATTCTGCCCCGGGGTGGTCACTCAGGTGTTCAAGAGTACCTACTACCTAGATCAAAGTCCTTAAGGTACCTCGGAGGATTTCTCTCTCTGGTTGGATACCGCTTCTCTGTAGCATGGTTGTTTGGAGGTGTAGGGAGCCGAGGCGTGGCAGGTGCATCAGGTGTTGAGTTGTTATGCTCGGGCAGAACAGGATCAATGGGGTCCTTAGGTTCAGTCTTATTCTCTGTGAGTGTGATGAGATGACTCCGGTTGCATCGCAGGAGTCCTCTGGGAGTCTGAACCAGGTAAGACCATGGTGTATCGGCTCTGGCTGGAACTGTCCCATTTTCTTTCATGTCTGTAATCCAAACCTGATCTCCTGCATGTAGTCCGGAAAGGTCACGTGCTCAGTGTCTGCTACTGAACCATTTCCACTGTTTATCTCCCTCCTTCCGTTGTCTCTCTCTCAGTGTTGTCATGTCAGTCCACTCTGGTTTGAGGCAGGATGGATGGATGGGCACTGTAATGCGAAGTTTCCTTCCCATCAGGAGCTCTGCAGGGCTGTGGCCATTGGCAAGTGGAGTGGCACGGTATGTCATGAGTGCAAGATAGGGGTCACTATCTTTCTTTAAAATTTGGACATTTCAGACCTCCACAATCAAATGGTAAATATAATAAAGACAGACGTAATCTAGCCCTCCTGTTGTTCCATATAAATTCCACTAACTTTTTTTTAATTCTTGAGAATAAATCTAAAGGTGGTGGTAAGGGAATGTATTGAAATAAATAAAGTATTTTAGGTAAAATATTACTTTTAAGTATATTGATTCTCCCGATCATCGACATTGGTAGTGACATCCATCTCTGAATTAACTCATTGATATCTGACATTAAGGCTTCATAGCTGACACTGGCGACTGATTCTAGCTTAGGCACAATTTGGATTCCTAAATATTTAAACTGATTTACAACATTGAATTGATTTACCTCAGGGGCTGGGTAATTTCTCTGGGTCTCATTTAGCATTAATATTGAAGATTTAGTTTTATTTATTTTATATCCTGATATTTCCCCCAAATTCTTTATTAAATTCAACAAGGTCGGAATTGATTTTTTCAGATTCGACATAAACAAAATTATGTCATCGGCGTACAGGGAGATTTTATGTTCTGTTGGTCCAACTTTAATTCCATATATTTGTGAATGTAAACGTATCGCCATCACTAAAGGTTCAATTGCCATAGTAAACAGTAAAGGTGAAAGTGGACAGCCTTGTCGACATCCTCTATTGATTTTTATTGGTTTTGAAATATTGTTATTTGTTAGGATTTCTGCTGTAGCATTGTTGTATATTATCTGAACCCATTTTATGAAATTATTTCCAAGTCCAAACCTTTGTAAGACTTCAAAGAGAAAGGGCCATTCGACTCTATCAAAGGCCTTTTCGGCGTCCAGTGATAGGAGAGCTGTATCCGGTGCTTCTTTATTAAAATAAATAATATTAAATAGTCTTCTTACATTATGGAAGCCTTGTCTTCCCTTTATAAAGCCATTCTGATCTCGATTAATAATATTTGGTAAAATTTCTTGTATTCGTCTTGCTAAAATTTTACAGATTATCTTAAGGTCGGCATTTAATAGGCTTATTGGTCTCATATTTTCACATTTATTAGAGGGCTTACCTGGTTTTGGCAACAGTATAATTAAGGCATTATTCATGTATGATGGTAAATTGCTATTTTGAAATGCTTCTAAAACCATTTCCAAAAAAGGTTTTATTAATTTATTCTTAAATTTTTTTATAAAGGTCAACTGGAAGACCATCTGGTCCTGCACTTTTTCCTGATTTCATATTATCAATGGCTAGCCCAACTTCTTCTTGACTAATTTTAGACTCCAATATCTCCTTGTTTTCATTTGGAATACACGGTATAGATAGTCCGTCCAAAAACCCATTTAGTTTTGTTAAGTCAGTTTCATTTTTTGTATCATATAATTTTTCATAGTAATCTCTAAAGGCTCTATTAATTTCTAAAGGATCTACAACTACCTGTCTGTTACTTATAATACTGGTAATTGGTGTTTTAAATTCTAATTGTTTAATCTGCCATGCCAATAATTTTCCTGATTTTTCACCTTGTTCATAAAAAGATTGTTTCAATCTTAGAAGACTCGAGGCAGCTCTATTCGCTGATTTTTTGTCATATTCAGCTCTCAAAATCAGTAATTCGTTCTCCAACCTTGGATCACTTCCTGCATACACTTTTTCCTGAAGACTTTTTATTTTATGTTCCAATTGGACTCTCTCCTCTCGAGTCTTCTTAGATTTTGAACCTGTATAACTAATAATATGTCCCCTAATAAAAGCTTTGAAAGCCTCCCACTTTACACATGCTGATGTTTGTGTAGTATTGATGTCAAAGAACTCATCTATCTGTTTTTCTATGTACTTAACAAATTCCTCATCCTGAAGCCATTTATGCTGAAATTGCCATCTACCTGATTCCTTTGTCAATTTCTTATCTACATATATTAGACAGCAGGGTGCATGATCAGAGATCACGATGTTATCATAAAAGCAATTTTGAATCTTGGACCTTAATTCTGTGGAAATCAAAAAATAATCAATACGTGAGAATGACTTGTAGGTATTAGAATAACAAGAGTAGGCTTTAACTTGTGGTTTCATTTCTCTCCATATATCTAGCAATCTCAATTCTTTCATAGAATGCTTAATGGTCATCCTACATCCATTGCGCGTACAGTCCAGTCCTGTTGATCTATCTATACCGGGATTCAATGTACAATTAAAATCCCCTGCTATTATATGTTGCCCTGTAAGTGATGATAAGATAAGAAATAAATTAGCAAAGAACTTTTGATCATCTATATTGGGACCATATAAGTTCACCAAATTTATATTTTCTAATAGCAAAGATCCTTGAATGATTACATATCTTCCAAATTTGTCTCCAATTACATTTTTCACTTGAAATGGGACTGATTTATGTATGAGAGTCATAACTCCCCTGGCTCAGGATGAAAATGATGAGGTGAACACACTTCCTTGCCATCTTCTCCTAATTCTTTTTACATCCTCCTCTATTAGATGAGTTTCTTGTAAAAACACAATTTTTGAACCCATGTCTTTTATTTTATTCATAACTTGTTTAAGTTTTTTTAAATTTTGTAGACCTCTGCAATTCCATGAAGTTAAATTAAGATTAACGCTTTGGTTTATGATCAATAGGGAGTTTGGGATTACCTCGCAATATAAACATGCTCATACAGAGAAGCAAAAACATGAGTGGTTGAACATTCATCCTACAAACTACACACAAACAAATTCCCCCTTCCCACATTTGTGGCGATCCCCCCAAAATCAAAAGAAAAATTCCGTCTCCCGATATAGCCATCGACCGCTCCACACCCACGAGGAACAGCCAAAGCCACTCCTTCTTCATCCTCCCAATCACCCTAACTCTACTGCTTTTAATGACGTAACATTAACTCTCCTCTGTAGTTTTCCAACTTAACTCCAAAATTTTTAGCAACTTTGTACATCATAGTTTTTTTTTTTTTTAATATATAATACAATCTATATTTTGTAAACTTGCTATTTGCTTCAAGTCAGTCAGATGCCTGTGCAAATGCTTAAATATTCTACCTTATATTTTGTTCATGCTTAGCTCCCACCAGTCTCTTCTTGGATCTTCTTGATGAACTCCTGCGCCTCCTCTGGGGTCTTGAAGATGTGTGTTCTGCCCCCATACGTGGTCAACAGTCTCGCAGGATAAATTACACCATGACGAATCCCAAGGTTGCGCAGCTCTTTACGTACGGGATCAAACTGCTTCCTCAATTGTTGGATTCCTGTGGCCAAATCTGGGTAGAACCGCACCTGCTGGTCCTGGTGTTTAATCTCTCCTTTAGCTCGTGCAGCGTTGAAGATCTTCATCCTGTCTCTGTTGCTGAAAAACTTCATAATTAGGGTCCTCGGTGGTCCCTTATCTCTCCGTGGGCCAATACGGTGTGCGCTTTCCAGAACCACTGCTGATTGCAGCTCCGCGCTGCCCAGCGCCTCCGGAATCCACTTTTCCAGAAAGGAACATGAGTCCCGACCTTCGGATTCCTCCGGTAGACCCACCAGCCTCAAGTTGTTCCGTCTCGACCGCGACTCCAAATCCAGGATATTATCTTCCAGACATTTATTTTTTTTTCCAAAGTGCGCACCTTTAATTGAAGACAGGTGACGTCATCTTCAGCACTAGAGACACAAAGCTCCACCTGCGCCATTCGTTCTACACAGTCACCCAATTCCTTTCTCATTCCTTCCAACGCTGCCATAATCCCATCAAATTTAGAGGAAAAGTCTGCTCTCATTGAACTTATGGCAGCTAGCACCGCACCTGTGCCGTTTCCCACAGATACCGCACCGCTGTTAGCTTCCTCCGCCATATATGGAGCTTTATCTGCTGCGTCACAGACCTGAAAGTCCGTTAATTTGGACTTTTTCGGCGGCTCGCTTTTTCCTCTACCTGGTTTTCCAGCCTTAGGCTTCACCGACATATCCTCGCCCAAACGCTGGGAGACGTTCTGTCCCAAATGAGAGAGTTATTTGCCGATTTTTTTTCTCCAGGAGCAGAGCAGAGTGAGACGTGTCCTTCTCACGTGGCAGCCATAACCGGAAGAAATATCGTTATTGTTAAAATTCACAGAAATATTGTGATGTCATTTTTAGGCCATATTGCCCAGCCCTAATAGAATGTATAGAAAATAGCCATAAAGACTGCAGTCAGTGCACTAAGCTAACTTTGCTAACAGCTTTATTCAATGGGCCGTCAGAGTGAAAACACAATTAGAAACTAGAAAAGCACTCGGAGAGCGGAGACCTCCGCCAAGCGCCACAGATCCCCCCCATACCGTGTTTGTGTGTACGTTTTCAGATTCCTTGACCATGAAAACATATGACTAGCAATTGGATTCACAATGATAGGATTAGTGGTTCAGTAGTAAAAGCATTACCTCCTTGGCGGAGGTAATAAACTGAAGTGTTGCTGTTGTGTCCATCTCCTCCATCTGCAAACTCCCAGGCTGTGGGCGTTGTAATTCATCGCACAACCGCGTACAACCCACAGGCCAATGGGTTATGCGAGCGTTTTCATAGATCACTGAAAGCAGCACTCAGGGCTTCCCTGACGGATGCAAATTGGGTAGACAGGTTGGCGTGGGTTTTATATTGGGGTTGCGCTCCACGGCAAAAGAGGATTTGGAAGCTTCCCCGGCAGAGAGCTTGTTTTTGCGCAGCCCCTATGGCTGCCCGGGGAATTTCTGCCAAATAATCCGGCGCCGGACAGCTGCCCGTCTCAGCTTTTGCAGCGTAGCGCAAACACAGGAACGCTGCTGGGCCCTACCCACCACTGTTTTCTGTGTGCTTTTGTGCCTAAAACTTTGAAGAACGCGGAGTTTGTGTTCGTCAGACATGACGACCAGCGCCCTCCATTGCGCCTGCACACATGTTGAAAATGGCCCTATCTCACAATGTTAAAGAATCCTTTAAACAATTCCTGGATCCAGACGGTGATCCGGATCATCCCCAAAATTTAATCAGTTCTTCCTTGTACCATTTCCAACAACACCTGAAAGTTTCATCGAAATCCATCCAAAATTTTTTGAGTTATCTTGCTAACCAACAAACAGACAAACCCCGGCAAAAACATTACCTCCTGCGGCCTGAGGCCTGGCAGAGGTAAATAGGCCAGAATGACACAGATGTGTTTCTTGACTGTGGACTAGAGAACCATGTTGGAGGCCAGATGTGTGCTGGGATGCATAGAATGTGGATGAAGAAATGAGCAGAAAAACCACGGTTGTTGTGCTGAGCAAACTTGTGAGTGAGAATCTAGAGTTGTGGCTTCAGGCCTTCATGGCAAACGTCAAAGCTAAGAGCCGCATCATTTCAACGAGCTCTGCTCTCTGGTCGCAGCAGCAGCTGCATGAAGATGGAGACAAATGCTGAAACTAAACGTGACAGAGTTGAGGGGGGTCTGAGGTTTTCATTAGCAATGACTCCACATACCATCATTCATGGGCAAAAGCCCTGAAAACGTGAAACTCTCAGCATGTCCCCTTTAAAAGAAAAAACTGCAGGTTAAAAAAGGAGAAATTTATGACTAATGTGGGCTATACTAATCATATATTCCATAACCTACATATGTTGAAGCATGTGGAAATGTTTGGTGATTACATATGTAAGGCGACTTCACACCTCTGAAAGGACAAAGACTCTCACCCACCAGTGAAGAACAAAGACGTTCCTAGACACTGCGGTGGAGACCGGAGGAGCTACCCTCACCCCCCCAGGGCGAAGAGAGGAAGTACCAAGACAATGGGGGGATTATGATAATGAGGGATATCAGCCTTTGATATGCATGTCTTTTGTTATGTGCAAGTATAAAGTCAAAGAGCCGGAGGTATTCGGTCTCTTTTCCTTCTGCTGCTTCTGCACTTAGATGAGACTTGTTAGGAGAGCTGATAATAAACTTTGGTTTATATATCATATCGCCTCGTTCTTTCAAGCTCTTCTACACTGGTGACCCCTGACGCGAGTATGAACCTGAGGCGTTCTCCCGCAATCGACTCATCTGTGGCGACCCAGGCAGACGCCAGCGCCCACGCAGACAGGGGAACAGATGGACGACTTTCCCCCCCGGCAGAAGGGATTGAGAGGCCTCAACCGAGCACCAGCGCCATTGAGAGAGCCGAGGCAAGGCACTCTCACCCTGCGGTCACATCAGTGACGGTCTACACGAATGCCGTCGCTGTCAAGCTGCCGGACTTCTGGCAGGAAGACCCCGCCTCGTGGTTTCAACAAGCTGAAGCCCAGTTTGCACTGGCAGGCATCACGGCTGACGATACGAAATTCTATCATATCGTCTCCAAACTCGACGCCGCCACTTCGAGGTGTGTGCGGAGCATGATCCGGCGGCCGCCGGCCCAAGACAAATATGAAACACTGAAAGCAACCATCGTGGCAAATTACGTCCCCTCAGCGGAAAAGAGAGCCGAGAAGATCCTGGCGGTCTACGGCCACAGAGGGTGCAAACCTAAAGCCCTCATGGAGGATTTGCTGCAGCTTAAAGAAGAGGACAACGACAACTTCCTCCTCCAATTCATATTCCTCAGCACGCTGCCGCCACACATGAGAGGGACACTCGCCAACATGAGATGCAGCACCCAGCAAGACTTCCGCGTGCTCGCCAACGAAGCTCAACGGCTTGTCAACGCCTGCAAGGAGCAGACACCCACAGCAGCATCCGCAGACCTCAACGCTGATGCTCAGAACCACGTAGAGCCACAACCCACTGAGCAGATCCAGCCCGCGGTGACAGCGACACGGCCAAAACGTAACAGACGGAGCGACGTCTGTTATTATCACCACCGTTTCGCCGAGAAGGCTGACAAATGTGTTCCCCCCTGCAAATTTAAATGCCAAAGCTGAGAGCCGTTAACGGCAGCGGTTCTCGGTGAGAAGAGTAAGCTGTTATATGTGATGGATGGACACACCGGCAAGCAGTTCCTTATTGACACAGGAGCTCAACTGTGTTTCGTCATGCCCTCCCAAGCAGATCGAGCCATGGGCACCCGGGGCAACGGAGCGGTGGCAGCCAACAGCTCCAGCATTGACACCTTCGGCGAAAAGAGCCTGCACCTCCACATCCACGGCCGCAACTACAGATGGACATTTGTTGTAGCGGCGGTGAGGTTTAACTTGTTAGGCGCAGATTTTTTGTGTGCACACGGGTTATTAGTGGATCTAGCAAATAGACGCTTGGTTAATGTACTGTCTTTTGCTTCTATTCCCTGCTCAGCCCGAGTTTCTCCACCACCTGTGCAGGCTAGCATCACCACGGCAAGAGGTAAGTTTGAGCAACTCCTCACCCAATTTCCAGCACTCACAATTCCCAAATTCTCAGCCACAGTGGCTAAACACGGGGTTGAACACTTTATTCCCACAATGGGCCCACCCGTATTTGCCAAAGCTCGCCGCTTAGACGCGGCCAAACTCACCATAGCTCGGGACGAGTTTACTACCCTTGAAAAATTAGGCATTGTTAGACGCTCGAAGAGCCCTTGGGCCTCACCACTTCACATGGTTCCGAAACCCGATGGTTCTTGGAGACCGTGCGGAGATTACCGCAGATTAAACAATGCGACAGCGCATGACCACTACCCAATTCCTCACATTCAGGATTTTTCACTACATCTGGCGGGTGCGCGCATTTTTTCAAAAATAGACCTGGTCCGCGGTTATCATCAAGTCCCAGTTCGAGCAGAGGACATTCCTAAAACAGCGGTAATAACCCCTTTCGGCCTTTTTGAATTCCTGCGAATGCCTTTCGGCCTCAAAGGCGCCGCTTAAACTTTTCAGCGGATGATGGACACGGTATTACGCGACCTTCCTTTTGTCTTCGTCTACCTCGACGACATGCTGGTAGCCAGCTCGTCTGAGGAAGAACACGAGCAGCACCTCACTATGGTTTTTCAGAGACTAGAAGAACACGGGTTAATAATCAATCCAGCCAAATGCAAATTCGGTGTGTCACAAATTGATTTTTTAGGACACAGAGTCTCTCCGAACGGGGCAGTTCCACTTCCAGACAAAGTTCAAGCGATAGAAAGTTTCCCACGACCACAAACGGTCAAATTGCTGCAAGAATTTTTAGGAATGGTTAATTTTTACAACTGTTTCCTCCCCCACGCAGCTCAGCTCATGCAGCCCCTATATGACGCACTCAGAAAAAAGAAAGCTTCCAATGCGGTCGAATGGACCCCGGAGCGTGAATGCGCCTTCGCGGAAGTAAAGAGCGCTCTAGCCGACGCCACATTGTTAGCCCGCATTGCACTAACCCCAGACGCTTCGGACCTGGCTATAGGGGCAGTTGTAGAACAACATGTCAGCAGGATCTGGCAACCTTTAGCATTCTTCAGCAAATCGCTAAACCAAACTGAGCGTAAATACAGCACTTTTGACAGGGAGCTGCTAGCGCTTCATTTATCCATCCGCCACTTCCAGTTCTGGTTAGAAGGGTGGAGTTTCACGGCTTCTGTAGACCATAAACCGCTCACCTTTGGTATGGCTAAAATTTCAGAGCCATGGTCAGGCAGGCAACAAAGACAGCTGGCTGCGATTTCAGAGTTCACCACAGACATTCGACATGTGGCAGGCAAACTTAACGTGGTAGCAGACTGCCTCTCTCGCGCTGTGACATCACCAGAGCGCGAGGAGACAGATTATACTGCCTCAGCAGCAGAACTCTTCACTAACGCAGACACATACGCAGCACCTATCCATGCAGGGATAGATTATGCAGCCATGGCAGAGGAACAAAGCAGTGACGCGGACGTGCGCGCACTCTTGTCTGGACCAACAGGGTTAAGGCTGGAGGAAAAGGGTTTACGCGACGGCGTGCCCCCCCTAATATGCGATATCTCAACCGGCCGACCTCGCCCGTTAGTCCCAGCTACATGGCGCCGCCGTATTTTCGACTCAATTCACTCCCTCGCACACCCAGGTGTGCGCGTCTCGGTTAAAATGGTCGCCGAAAAGTTTGTGTGGCCAGGCCTGCGCAAAAACGTAAAAGAATGGGCAAAAACTTGCATTTCTTGTCAGCGCGCCAAAATACACAAACACACAAAAGCCCCTCTGGAGCCTTTTCCGATCCCGGCTAGAAGGTTCGACCACGTTCATGTCGACCTCGTGGGGCCACTACCTTCCTCCCAGGGTTTCACACACCTGTTAACAATGATAGACCGCACCACGCGCTGGCCAGAGGCAGTCCCTCTAGCGTCAACCACAGCGGAGGAAGTCACTCGCGTCTTTTTGACAAACTGGGTGGCACGTTTCAGCGTCCCATCGGACATCACGTCCGATAGGGGGCCTCAATTTGTCTCGGAGCTTTGGTCAGCCATGTCCAGCAGCTTAGGGGCAACAATTCACCGCACCACCGCTTATCACCCTCAGGCTAATGGGTTATGCGAGCGTTTTCACAGGTCTTTAAAGGCCGCCCTCAGAGCCTCACTAACGGACACAAATTGGGTAAATAAACTTCCCTGGGTTTTATTGGGGTTGCGTGCTGCGCCTAAAGAGGATCTAGACGCCTCTCCAGCAGAATTAGTTTTTGCACAGCCTCTCAGGCTCCCAGGTGAATTTTTACCAGAGAACCCAGAGCCAGGACATCTTCCAGCCCCGAGGTTTTTAGGCAGCAACAGACCGAACTCTCTCCCCGGTCCAGCTCATCACTCCTTTCCACAGGTTTTTGTCCCTCAAGCTTTAAAGAACGCTGAGTTCGTTTTTGTTAGGCATGAAGCTTTAAAACCAACTTTCCGCCCAGCATATGATGGACCATTCAGAGTGCTGGAACCTGGTGATAAACACTTTGTGTTTGATTTTGGGGATAGAAAAGAAACAGTCAGCATTGACAGACTTAAACCTGCCTTCTTGTTGAAAGACAAGCCTGCACGGTTGGCGAGAGCACCACGGCGGGGTAGACCCCCCAAGAGAAAAGACTCAGCCCCCCTGCAGGGAACAATTAACCTCTCTCCTTCTCAAGCTGCAGATTCCTCACAAGAAGGTCCCAGCAGGACGCCTAAAAGAACCCACAGCAGTTTTGGGAGAAGATTAAAACCCAGACAGCACAGGGACTGATGCAAACCACTCCACAATTGTTCACTAATTGTGCTGCAACAGTTTAGGACTGACTTATGATTTTACTATGCTGTTATGATTACCACTGATCTCTCTTAGGGGCATGGCTGCTGGAAAGTTTCTTCTGTGGCAAGAGATGTAACACTTAGTATGTCATAGTAATTATCTTAGACTGTGAATTTTTCTATTGCCCTTTCTTAGTCATTTGGGGGGGGGGGGGCTGTGGGCTATATTAATCATATATTCCATAACCTACATATGTTGAAGCATGTGAAAATGTTTGGTGATTACATATGTAAGGCGACTTCACACCTCTGAAAGGACAAAGACTCTCAACCGCCAAGTGAAGAACAAAGACGTTCCCAGACACTGCGGTGGAGACCGGAGGAGCTGCCCTCACCCCCCCAGGGCGAAGAGAGGAAGTATGGAGACAATGGGGGGATTAAGATAATGAGGGATGTCAGCCTTTGTTATGCATGTCTTTTGTTATGTGCAAGTATAAAGTCAGAGAGCCGGAGATATTCGGCCTCTTTTTCCTTCTGCTGCTTCTGCACTTAGATGAGACTTGTTAGGAGAGCTGATAAATAAACTTTGGTTTATATATCATATCGCCTCGTTCTTTCAAGCTCTTCTACAACTAAACTGAAAATTCACAAAAAAGTGGAAGATTGATGAGAAAATGTTACAAAGAAGTTGTAGATTTAAAGAAAAAGCTGTAAATTTTTAGCAACAGACATTCCAATTTACATGAATAAACTCAGAAAATACAAGAAAAAATGTAAGATTGTCTGACAAGAAAAGTTGCAAAGTTATTAGAAAATAGTGATAAATTTCAGAAAAAGACGTCTGCAGATTTACAATAATATTCTCCAAGAAAGCTGCATAATTATCAGAAAATACTCCCTAATTATTGCTTGACTGTGAGCTTCATTTTCAGGAATCAATACATTTCAAGGCTTCATTTTGCTGTCAAACTGCTAGAAAGGACTCTTGGCCAGCAGCCGTCAGCGGCTCTGGCCTTAAATGAACCGTCTGCCAGTCTGATTCAGGGATTCCAGGGCTGCTAAACTGCACAAAGGCTCCTACAAGCGTAAAGCCTCATGTTGATTGAAGCTCCAGCCAGTCGCTCCGCTGAAAGCTTCTCCATCTCACAAGTTCACCGGCTCACGCACGTGAACGCTTCCTGTAGTCGTCCGTCTCTCCACTGACACGTGCACAATAAAAGTTCACCTTCCTTCAGCAGAGGAGCAGAGAAAGAGGCTGATGGGAGCAGCGTGAGGACAGCTGTCAGTCAGCCGCTGTCTGGAGGGGCTGTCACTAAAGCAGCGGCTGCCATGGCAACAACGACTCTTCCTCTTTAAATAAAGCAGCCAGTTATCAGGCTGCTTCTGCATGCTGCCAAGCTTCTGCTGCTTCAAACACCTGATAGATGTGGAAACGTGAAGCTGCGGCTCAGCTGAGCTCCTTCTGCACAGGTGGCCACAGCAGAACCAGGAACAAAACCTTCAACAGTTTCTGATAAATCTGACATTTTTTCCTCATTAATTTGCTTCTCTTTCTCATAAAGTTGGACTTTTTTCCTTCTACATTATGAGACTTTATTCCAATAAAATCCTCAACTTTTTCCTCACATTTGAGGCGTTTTCTTGCAGCTCTACAGCTTTTTTGTTATAGATTTGGGACGATCAATTTGTGACTTTTCCCCTGCAGATTTTCTCCAACGCGTTATATAAAGAGAAATAAAAATGATCAGCTCACTAAATCAGCTTCAGATGGAATCCTGAGCACAAGTTCAGAGCAAACCAGCACATTTCTCACCGTTTTCACATGTGTGAAACCAGAATTAACTGTATTTTCATTTCACTGACTTGAACTGTCATGATTTCCCCTCCCTCACATATGAAATCATTTGCTTCTATTGCCTCTGAAATATGTCATTTCTATGGCTGGATTCTATTGGAGCAGACATGGGATTTAGTCTTTCATGGATAAGAGGAAAAACCTCACCACTGCTGAGAGAAATACGACACATTTACTAGAACAAGAAACAAATGCATGAAGAAAAAGTTCCACATTTACAAAAGAACTTTCAACTGGATCAGCAAAAAAATGCAAATTTGTGTTTTAAAAAATTGTTTCCACAGTTTATATGAAAACGTAAGACGTGTTTTTATAAAAAGTCACACATTTATAAAGAAATAAACTGCAAATTTATCAGGAAAAAAGTTGTGAATTTACAAGAAAAATGTCAAATAAAGTGCAAATGAACAATGAAAAGTTGCAAAATTTCAAGTAAAACATGACAAATGTATCACAAAATGCAGAAATTTATATGAAAAGAAACATTTGAAAACTGTCAAGTTGATGAGAAAGACGTCAGAAATGGTCAAGAGTAAAATTTTAAATGGACTCAGAAACAGCTGTAAATTGATGAGAAAAAATCAGAATTAAAAGATAAAAACTTGCAAATTCATGATAAAAAGCTGAAAGTTTTTGTGGAAAAAGTCACCAGTTTATTACTAAAAACCTTGTCAATCTATAAGAAAAAGGAAGAAATTTACTCTATTACAAAAAGTTACACATTTATAAGGAAAAAATACTAATTTACCAGAAAAAAAAGTTGCAAATGTGCAAGAAAATCCAGTTTGGTGAGAATAAAGGTGCAATTATGCAAGAGAAAGGCGCAGATTTATCAAAGAAAAACGTACGAAAAAAACCCCATATGGATCAAAAAAGCTGCAAGTTTGAGAAAAAAAAAATCATTAGAAAAAAAAGTCACACTTCATCATCATCATCATCGTCATCACTCTATAAAAGCATGAAATCTCTGTGTGTGTGTGTGTGTGTGTGTGTGTGTGTGTGTGTGTGTGTCACGCTTCATAGGACATCATAGGACGGTCTATGATCTCTGCCTGAACATCACAGGACATCTGATGAACTCAGGCATCATAGGACGACTCACCATGACGACACATAGACACATCTGTATTTATGATGTAATATACAGATGTGGACAAAATTGTTGGTACCCCTCTGTTAATGAAAGAAAAACCCACAATGGTCACAGAAATAACTTGAATCTGACAAAAGTGGTAATAAATAAAAATTCGATGAAAATTAACCAATGAAAATCAGACAATGCTTTTGAATTGTGGTTCAACAGAATTATTTTAAAAAACAAACTCATGAAACAGGCCTGGACAAAAATGATGGTACTGTGGCGTAACATTATGTAGCTCACATATTCCGTTGCAGTGACCCAAACATAAAAGGACTTTAAGCTTGCGGTGTGTATTGACATCACGCCTCAGATGGACAATGAGGTTGGACCACCTGTGAACTTGAGAGGAAGTGAGAAGAACTGGAGCGAGAGCCTGAAGGGACTGTCTGACCTCCTGGGGTCAGACAGAGGAGCCAAGAGGACAATGGGGGGATTAAATGTAAATGTGATTCTGTGTTTGATGTGGGGGTATAAATGTATGTGGTTTGCTGCAGCTCTTCCTCTGATTTCCTGACTGAGAGAAGGAGCTGTGGGACGTGAGATGGAATAAACCAATACTGAGAAATCATCCAGTCTCATCATTTCATGATTCCCACATTGGTGACCCACACGTGAGATATACGGAAAGGCTTGGAGACCGTTTCTCCAACCCGGATTCACCGGGGACCGCCCACACGGGCGTAAGCTCAATTAAACTCCCCGAGTTCTGGCAAGATGACCCGCACTCATGGTTCCAACACGTGGAATCGCGGTTCGTGCTCAAGGGGATATCAGCAGATGACATCAAGTTCCATAATGTCATCGCAAGACTCAACAGCCGCACAGCCCGATGTGTGCGGAGCCTGGTGCAGCAGGCGCCCGCTGCTGGCAAGTACGACGCCCTGAAAGTCGCCCTCATTCGGAGTTTTGTGCCATCAGCTGAGGTGAGGGCCAGGAGACTTCTGGACCTGCGCGACAGAGGAGGACGCAGGCCGACCGTCGTCATGGAGGACATGCTGCAGATGATCGGGGCGGACAATGATGCATTTCTGTTTAAACACATCTTCTTGAGGACCCTCCCAGCACACATGAGGGGTCTCCTGTCCGGCATGAGGTGTGTGAACCATGAGGACTTCCGCACGCTGGCCATGGAAGCGGAGCGGCTCCTCGACGCCTGCGACGAGCAGGAGACTTCAGTGGCAGCAGCAGACCTCAGCGCGGCGGCCGGGGGTGGTGGAGAGCCAGTGGCAGCAGAAACAACCCCAGCGACGACGGCAGCGGCGCGGTCCCGAAGCAGAGGAGGGGACGACCTCTGTTTTTACCATCGACGCTTCGCGGAGAAGGCACACAGATGCATCCCACCATGCAGCTTCAAGAAACAGGGAAACGCACGAGCCGGGGGTCGTTAGCAGCTTCGACTCTCGGTGAACTGAACAAGCTGCTGTACCTGACAGACGCGAGCTCCAGACAGAAATTCCTCGTTGACACCGGAGCACAGAGGAGTTTCATCACCGCGACCTATGCGGATCGGGTGGCCGGCCCCCACGGAGACAGGGCAACGGCCGCAAACGGCTCGTCTATCAAGACTTTTGGCGAAAGGACTCTGCGCCTGTCATTGCACGGCCGCACCTATGAATGGACCTTCATAGTAGCGGCGGTGAGTTTCAACATGTTAGGCGCTGACTTTTTGTGCTCACATGGCTTGTTGGTAGATCTGGTTAATAGACGCCTGGTTAATGCTCTCTCTTTTTGTTCCATCCCTTGTGCAGCTCGAGTGTCCCCACCGCCAGTACAGACCAACGTCGCCACAGCAGGCGGTAAGTTTCACACTCTTCTAAACCAGTTTCCAGCACTCACAGTTCCCACATTTTCAGCTAAGGTGGCGAAGCACAGGGTGGAGCACTTTATAACCACAAGTGGCCCACCAGTTTTAGTTTAGTTTGTTTAGTTTATTTGAAAAGGGACAATGCAATTTCATAAAACACATGATTACACATGGTTAAAAAAGCCAGAATTAGCCAAAAGGCTAGTTTTCATCTGTAGTCCCCTGGCCAAGATGTAAAAAAGCAGTAAAATGCATCTACAAGAAAAAAACATGGTTAGACATTTAAGAGGGCACTAATGTAACAAATAACATATACATAACAAACTGTACATTTAAACACAACATCAAACATCACAGCAGACTTATCTTTTAGTGTTGGCAGCTGTAGGTGTTTATAAGCCACATTTTCAATTTTTTTGTGAAGGCCTTGAATGTTGTGAGCAGTTTAACCTCCTCGGGTACTGAGTTCCACTCACTAGCGCCCCTCACTGACCAGGCCGACTTACTGAAAGTGCTCCTGCGCAGAGGAATGAAACCGTCACCTCTGACAGAGCCTCGAGTGACGCGATCAGAGCTGTTTCTTTGACTGATGAACTCTGCCAGAGGATCTGGAGCCAAATCATGCAGTACTTTATAAATCAAATTTAAATTTGCAAATTTATGAAGACTATCCCAATTTAAAAGACTGCATTTTTTTAAAATTGCACAATGATGATAATGCCTAGTTTTTTTTATTCATAACTTTAACTGCTTGTTTGTACAAAACTTCCAATGGTTTTTTGCACTCAAACCCGCCTGGGACCAGCTAGTTAGGCAATAGTTGAAGTGACTCAGAATCATTGAATGCAAGTATATTTTTGTGGCTTCAGTTGACATTTCATTTTGAATTGCACGAAAATTTGCAAGATTTAACTTGATTTTTTTACACAATTTAGCAATATGGGCTTTAAAAGAAAGCTGTGAATCTATTATTAACCCAAGATATTTATATTGGCTAACAATTTGTATTTTTCCTCCATTAACATGTATGTCAGGGTCAGGTGACACTCTATTTATTTTAGTGAAATACATGCCAACAGTTTTAGAAACATTTAACTGTAGACAGCACTCCTGCAACCAAGTTGTGACACAGGACATTGTTTTACTAAGTTTAGCAGCAACAGTGTCTTTGGAGCGACCATGAACAAAAAAAACTGTGTCGTCTGCATACATTAAGCATTCAGCTTCAGAACAAACAGTGGGCAAATCATTAATATAAAGACTAAATAAAAGGGGGCCTAATATTGATCCCTGAGGGACTCCAGAAGTTAGCCTAAGAGAATCAGATCTGCAATTGTTAACTGATACAGATTGTGTTCGATCATGCAGATATGATTCAATCCAGCTCACAGTGTTGTGAGGAAAGTTAAATTTAAGGAGCTTGGTAAGAAGAACAGAGGGATTTACTGTATCGAATGCTTTCCTGAGGTCCAAAAACACCGCCCCTACAACTCCACCCTTATCAAGAAAAGATTTTATTTTCTCAATGAAGAGGCATGTAGCCATTTCAGTGGAATGCTTGGATCTGAAACCAAACTGCATGGCATGGAGAGAGGGGGAACTACTGTTTAAATAATGGACAATCTGTTCTGCCACCCATTTTTCTGCAATTTTGGAAACGGCTGGAAGAATGCTTATTGGAAGTTTTTGCGAAGGCTCGGCGCTTGGATGCAGCTAAGCTCTCCACTGCGCGTGAGGAGTTCACCAACCTGGAAAAGTTGGGCATAATTCGCCGCTCGAAGAGCGCCTGAGCGTCCCCCCTGCATATGGTGCCTAAGGCTGACGGCTCATGGAGACCTTGTGGCGATTACCGCAGGTTAAACAATGCCACAGCGCAGGACCGCTACCCAATCCCACATATCCAGGATTTTTCGGTGCACTTGGCGAAGGCGCGCATTTTTTCTAAAATAGACCTGGTCCGCGGTTATCATCAGGTCCCGGTCCGACCGGAGGACATTCCCAAAACGGCAGTAATAACCCCGTTCGGGCTTTTTGAGTTTTTACGCATGCCTTTTGGCCTTAAAGGCGCCGCGCAAACCTTCCAACGGATGATGGATGCCGTGTTGCGCGACCTCCCTTTTGTTTTTGTCTATTTAGACGATATTTTGGTCGCCAGCGCCTCCGAGGAGGAACACGAAAAACACCTCACGACAGTTTTTCAGAGGTTGGGTGCGCATGGGTTGATAATCAACCCGGCCAAGTGCCATTTTGGCACAGCGCAAATCGATTTTTTAGGGCACCGTGTCTCCCCAGAGGGAGCAGTCCCTCTGCCGTCCAAAGTACGCGCAGTGGTGGAGTTTCCCCAGCCACAAACGGTTAAAGCGTTGCAAGAATTTTTAGGAATGGTAAATTTTTACAACCGTTTCATACCCCACGCGGCGCAGCTCATGCAACCGTTGTACGCCGCGCTTAAAAAACAGAAGCCCTCCAATGTGATCGAGTGGTCCTCAGAGCGGGAGCGCGCATTCACAAAGGTTAAAAAAGCACTGGCAGACGCAGCACTGCTGGCGCACCCAGACCCATCAGCCCGAATAGCGCTAACCACAGACGCGTCAGATGTGGCCATAGGGGCCGTTGTAGAACAGCAGGTCGCCGGAGTTTGGCAGCCACTCGCTTTTTTCAGCAGATCCCTACGCGATGCTGAGCGGAAATACAGCGCGTTTGACAGGGAGCTGCTAGCGCTCCACCTGGCCATTCGCCATTTTCAGTTCTGGTTGGAAGGGTGGCGTTTCACCGCGTTTGTCGACCACAAACCGCTCACTTTTGCAATGTCCAAAATTACAGAACCCTGGTCAGGCCGACAGCAGAGGCAGCTGGCGGCAATTTCAGAATTCACCACCGATATACGGCACGTAGCCAGTAAACAATGTAGTAGCAGACTGCCTCTCACGAGCAGTAACAGCGCCTGTCCGCGTGGATGTGGACGATAATGCAGCAGACGCGGAGCGCGGTAACCGCGGACGCGCACGCGGCTCCGGTGCACGTGGGGATAGATTACGCAGCCATGGCAGCGGAGCAGAACGAAGACACGGACGTGTGCGCGCTCCTGTCTGGACCATCAGGGTTAAGACTGGAGAGCATAAGTTTACAAGCCGGTTCACCCCCTCTAATCTGCGACGTATCCACCGGGCGACTGTGGCGCCGTCGCGTTTTTGACGCGGTGCACTCCCTAGCGCACCCGGGAGTGGGCGCTTCGGTGAAAATGGTAGCGGAGAAGTTTGTTTGGCCGAGCCTGCGCAGGTTCGATCATGTGCACGTAGACCTAGTGGGACCCCTACCGCCGTCACAAGGGTTCACACATCTCTTGACAATGGTGGGCCGGACCACACGTTGGCCGGAAGTGGTCCCATTACAATCGACCACAGCGGCAGAGGTGGCTCGCGCCTTTTTTAACAGCCTGGGTAGCGCGGTTCTGAGTCCCGTCAGATATTACGTCCGATAGGGGTCCGCAATTTGTGTCGGAGCTGTGGTCAGCAATGGCCAGCGGCTTAGGAGCGACGGCCCACCGCACTACCGCTTATCACCCCCAGGCCAACGGTTTATGCGAGCGTTTTCACAGATCGTTGAAGGCAGCTCTCAGAGCGTCGCTCACAGATACAGATTGGGTAAACAAACTACCATGGGTTTTATTGGGGTTGCGTTCGGCACCCAAAGAGGATCTAGATGCCTCACCAGCTGAATTAGTTTTTACTCAACCTCTCAGGCTGCCCGGAGAGTTCCTGCCAGCCCATGCGGCACCAGAGCGCCCCCCGGTGCGGGGACCTCTAAGTGGCACGGGAGCAGAAATGCTCCTGGGCCCCGCTCATCACACTTTTCCGCGTGGTTTTGTTCCCAAGGCTTTACAAAATGCAGAGTTTGTTTTTGTCAGGCACGACGCTCAGCGTCACAGCCTCCGCCCACCTTACGACGGTCCATTTTGAGTGCTGGAAACTGGGGAGAAATATTTTGTGCTAGATTTGGGGGGCAGGAAAGAAACAATCAGTGTTGACAGATTAAAGCCTGCTTTTGTGTTGCGTGACGAATCTGTACGACCGGCGGGGGCGCCTCGACGCTGCAGACCTTCCAGGGAACGGTCCCTGGATCCCCGCAGGGGGCAAATAACCCTTCTCCCCCTCATTCCACAGGTGCGCCGCAGGACGGCACAACACAGGCTGTCAAACCTGCGTACAGCAGATTCGGGAGGAGGTTGAAGTCTAGACTACGGGCAGAGTGATGTGTGTTTTGATCAAACCGTGTAGACTGTGCTGTAGATCCTACAAGGGGGGGGTGACATAATGTGTATGGCTGTTAGAGTAATGTTGATGTGTGTCCATTCTTTGGCGTTTTGGGGGGAGTGATGTGGCGTAACATTATGTAGCTCACATATTCCGTTGCAGAGACCCAAACATGTAAGGACTTTAAGCTTGCGGTGTGTATTGACATCACGCCTCAGATGGACAATGAGGCTGGACCACCTGCGAACTTGAGAGGAAGTGAGAAGAACTGGAGCGAGAGTCTGAAGGGACTGTCTGACCTCCTGGGGTCAGACAGAGGAGCCAAGAGGACAATGGGGGGATTAAATGTAAATGTGATTCTGTGTTTGATGTGGGGGTATAAATGTATGTGGTTTGCTGCAGCTCTTCCTCTGATTTCCTGACTGAGAGAAGGAGCTGTGGGACGTGAGATGGAATAAACCAATACTGAGAAATCATCCAGTCTCATCATTTCATGATTCCCACAGTACCCTTAACTTAATATTTTGTTGCACAACATTTTGAGGCAATCACTGCAATCAAACGATTTCTGTAACTGTCAGTGAGACTTCTGCACCTCTCAGCAGCTATTTTGGCCCACTCCTCATGAGCAAACTGCTCCAGTTGTCTCAGGTTTGAAGGTTGCCTTCTCCAGACGGCATGTTTCAGCTCCTTCCACAGATGTTCAATAGGATTTAGATCAGGGCTCATAGAAGGCCACTTTAGAATAGTCCAATGTTTGGCTCTTAGCCATTCTTGGGTGTTTTTAGCTGTGTGTTTTAGGTCTTTATCCTGTTGCAAGACCCATGACCTGCGACTGAGACCAAGCACATTTCTCTCTAGAATACCTTGATAGTCTTGAGATTTCATTGTACCCTGCACAGATTCAAGACACCCTGTGCCAGATGCAGCAAAGCGGCCCCACAACATAACAGAACCTCCTCCATGTTTCACAGTAGGGACAGTGTTCTTTTCTTGGTATGCTTCATTTTTACGTCTGTGAACATAGAGCTGATGTGCCTGGCCAAAAAGTTCCAGTTTTGTCTCGTCTGTCCATAAGACATTCTCCCAGAAGCTTTGTGGTTTGTCAACATGCAGTTTGGCAAATTCCAGTCTGGCTTTTTTATGATTTGTTTTCAACAGTGGTGTCCTCCTTGGTCGCCTCCCATGAAGTCCACTTTGGCTCAAACAACGACGGATGGTGCAATCTGACACTGATGTACCTTGACCTTGGAGTTCACCGTGAATGTGTTTAGAGGTTGTTCTGGGCTCTTTTGCTACCATTCGTATTATCCGTCTCCACCTGCGACCACGTCCAGGGAGGTTGGCTACAGTCCCGTCGATCTTAAATTTCTGAATAATATGTGCAACTGTAGTCACAGGAACATCAAGCTGCTTGGAGATGGTCTTATAGCCTTTACCTTTAACATGCTTGCCTGTAATTTTCTTTCTAATCTCCTGAGACAACTCTCTCCTTTGCTTCCTCTGGTCCATGTTTAGTGTGGTACACACCATGTCACCAAACAGCACAGTGACTACTTGTCACCCTTTAAATAGGCCGACTGACTGATTACAAGTTTGTAGACACCTGTGATGTTAATTAGAGGACACATCTTATTTATTTCGGATAATACAGTACAGGTTAAAAGAAACTGTATAATATAACAACAAGGTCAAATTAGACAAAGACTCCTTCTACTAAACAATTCCACGTGAGTTATCCGAAATGGGTGATGGCTGAAGCCGCAGCTTGGTTGAACATGTCCCTATGGTCACATTATTTTCAATCTTTTCTAGGGGTACCATCATTTTTGTCCAGGCCTGTTTCATGAGTTTGTTTTTTAAAATAATTCTCTTGAACCACAATTCAAAAGCATTGTCTGATTTTCATTGGTTAATTTTCATAGAATTTTTATTTATTACCACTTTTGTCAGATTCAAGTTATTTCTGTGACTATTGTGGGTTTTTCTTTCATTAACAGAGGGGTACCAACAATTTTGTCCGCGTGTGTACAGTGAGTCCATGCCAGAAAGCCTCTTTTTGCTCAGATCTATTTTCATGATCCTGTCCATGAACTGGAATTACAATGCACCTATCCCTCAACCAGTGGTCTCAACGAAGAAGAAGAAGACCCACCAGATGGAGAGCAATAGAATGATGACAACTGCTGCACATCAGAAAAGATACCATGAAGATGAAACACCTGAGGTTCCAGCAGTACATCGCACCCGTCTGAGACAGGAGGGCACCCTTCACCAGCATAGGGTACGACAGACTTTAAAGCACGTCTCTACGGCATCATAGGATGGCCAATGATCTCTGCCTCATCATAGCGCATCCTATGAACTCAGGCATCATAGGACGACTTGCCATGCCTACATGACGGCAAATGTGTAACCTTGAAGAATGCCAGTCTACACTACAAATGTGTAAAATGCCAAGCAAAGCAAAAAAAAAAAAAAAAAAAAAAAAAGCGCTCATTTTCTCCGGGTGCTCCGGTTTCTTCATTTCTACAGGCATACACGGGCCTTCCTGAACAGGGTCGAAAGCCACTTTTTCAGGATTGTGCCCATGAACTGGAATTATGAGGCACCTATCCCTCAACCAGTGGTCTGAACAAAGAAGAAGAAGACCCACCAGATGGAGAGCAATACAATAGAAATAGCAATAGAATAGAACTGCTGCACGTCAGAAAGGATGCCGTGAACATGAAACACCTCAGGTTCCACCAGTACGCTGCAGGCATGACTGTGAACAACACAGCCATCTGAGACAGGACGAGACCCTTCAGTGGTCTGAAAGAAGAAGAAGAAGACCCACCAAGATGATGTCTATATGACGGCACATAGACAGAGCACATGACTCCCTACAAGACATATACAGTATAGACACAGGTCAGCAACATAACAGTGACAGCAGGAGAAGAAGTAACAAGCAGGGCAAACAGCCCCAGATGGCAGGACATATTTTGTGTGATTTTTATGTTTTGCTGCATACAAAAGCATCACATGTGATTGCCACTTAGTGCTGTGTTGCTATAGCAACTGTCCTGTTACTGGCAAGAATTCTGTTCCAATGCATCTCCTCTACGGGCATGCACGGGTTTCTACGGGCATGAATGGGTTTCTACGGGCATGAATGGGTTTCTACGGGCATGCACGGGTATGCACTAGTTTTTAAAAAAACAAACTCAGTCAAGCTGAATATGCACAGGGTTGCAAATTTACCAGATAAAAGTTATAAATTTAGGAGTAATAATAAAAAGCTATAAATTTCAGTGGGAAAAGTTTGCAAATTTATCATAAAATATTGAAACTTCCAATGAAAAAATTAATACATTTATCAGAAAAAAATGAGGCAAAAATGTGTAAAATTGTCTAAAAAAACAAACCACAAAACTGGAAAATCATAATGGGAAAAAATACCAAATTTATAAGAAAACACTAATAATTTTAAAAGGAGAAAAGACACAAATTTGCAAAAGTGACGTCATTACAGTCTACTCTTTTTGATCCGTGAGTTAACCTCTTGCAGTCCGGTGTACCGCGGGCGGGCACGTCTCTGCGTCCTAGAGCGCACGAGGGCACATGAGTGTGCACAAGGGAGCTGCGTCCTACAGTGCACTGAAAAAAAAAAGCTGTATTTCCATTCTTCCACTACAGACACAGCCGCGAACAGATTAGATATGATTGACCTCTCATTCGACTAATAAGAGCCTTGAACTGGGTTTCTGAAACCTTGAAGAACCAATGACTGAAAACCTAGCAAGAAGGACCCGACTATCAACGGCTGCGAATGCAGCGAGCCAATTGAAGCACAGAAGTTCGAAAGCTGTTTTGTGTAAGGCTGGGTGAAGAGAGACTGACTGCTGCAGCAGATGAAAAAAGGACCCGCAGGAAGAACCGCCACAGACCCAGCAGCACGGAGACCACCCACAAGTGCGACCTGTGTGACAGGGACTGCCATTCGTGCATCGGCCTGTTCAGCCACAGGCGGTGCTGTTCCAGCAGAGTAGACGTTTAGGATTCTCTTCCATGGTCATCATAGACCGTCCACATGCTGTTGTGAAGAGGTAACTGTTACAGTGGGGCAAAAAAGTATTTAGTCAGCCACCAATTGTGCAAGTTTTCCCACTTAAAAGATGAGAGAGGTCTCCAATTTTCATCATAGGTATACCTCAACTATGAGAGACAAAATGAGAAAAAAAAAAATCCAGAAAATCACATTGAAGGATTTTTAATGAATTAATTGGTAAATTCCTCGGTAAAATAAGTATTTGGTCACCTACAAACAAGCAAGATTTCTGGCTCTCACAGACCTGTAACAACTTCTTTAAGAGGCTCCTCTGTCCTCCACTCGTTACCTGTATTAATGGCACCTGTTTGAACTCGTTATCAGTATAAAAGACACCTGTCCACAACCTCAAACAGTCAGACTCCAAACTCCACTATGGCCAAGATCAAAGAGCTGTCAAAGGACACCAGAAACAAAATTGTAGAGCTGCACCAGGCTGGGAAGACTGAATCTGCAATAGGTAAGCAGCTTGGTGTGAAGAAATCAACTGTGGGAGCAATTATTAGAAAATGGAAGACATACAAGACCACTGATAATCTCCCTCGATCTGGGGCTCCACGCAAGATCTCACCCCGTGGGGTCAAAATGATCACGAGGACGGTGAGCAAAAATCCCAGAACCACATGGGGAGACCTAGTGAATGACCTGCAGAGAGCTCGGACCAAAGTAACAAAGGCTACCATCAGAAACACGCTACGCCGCCAGGGACTCAAATCCTGCAGTGCCAGACGTGTCCCCCTGCTTAAGCCAGTACATGTCCAGGCCCGTCTGAAATTTGCTAGAGAGCATTTGGATGATCCAGAAGAGGATTGGGAGAATGTCATATGGTCAGATGAAACCAAAATAGAACTTTTTGGTAAAAACTCAACTTGTCGTGTTTGGAGGAGAAAGAACACCATACCTACTGCGAAGCATGGGGGTGGAAACATCATACTTTGGGGCTGTTTTTCTGCAAAGGGACCAGGACGACTGATCCGTGTAAAGGAAAGAATGAACGGGGCCATGTATCGTGAGATTTTGAGTGAAAACCTCCTTCCATCAGCAAGGGCATTGAAGATGAAACGTGGCTGGGTCTTTCAGCATGACAATGATCCCAAACACACCGCCCGGGCAACGAAGGAGTGGCTTCGTAAGAAGCATTTCAAGGTTCTGGAGTGGCCTAGCCAGTCTCCAGATCTCAACCCCATACAAAATCTTTGGAGTGAGTTGAAAGTCCGTGCTGCCCAGCAACAGCCCCAAAACATTACTGCTCTAGAGGAGATCTGCATGGAGGAATGGGCCAAAATACCAGCAACAGTGTGTGAAAACCTTATGAAGACTTACAGAAAATGTTTGACCTTGTCCATAAAAATTATGAACAGGATCGGTGACAAAGGGCAGCCCTGGCGGAGTCCAACTCTCACTGGGAATGACTCCGACCGAGTGTTGGCAATACGAACCAAACTCTCACAATGGTCGTACAGAGACCGAATAGCTCGTAACAACAAGCCTGATACCCCATACTCCCGAAGCACCCCCCACAAAAATCCACGAGGGACGCGGTCAAATGCCTTCTCCAAGTCCACAAGACACATGTAAACTGGTTGGGCAAACTCCCACGAACCCTCGAGAATTCTCGAGAGGGTAAAGAGCTGGTCCGATGTGCCACGGCCAGGACGAAAACCACATTGCTCCTCCTGAATCCGAGGTTCAACCAACGGCCGGATTCTCCTCTCCAGTACCTTGGCATAGACCTTCCCAGGGAGGCTGAGGAGTGTGATCCCTCTAAAGTTGGAGCACACCCTCCGGTCCCCTTTTTTAAAGAGTGGAACCACCACCCGGTTTGCCATGCCAAAGGCACTGCCCCCGACCTCCACGCAATGTTGCAGAGGCGTGTCAACCATGACAACCCAACAACATCCAGGGCCTTGAGGTACTCGGGGCGAATCTCGTCCACCCCTGGGGCCCGGCCACCAAGGAGATTTTTGACCACCTTGGCGACCTCAGCCCCTGTGATAGGCGAGTCATCCCCCTCGTCCCCAAACCCTGCTTCCTCTGTGGAAGGCGTATCAGTGGGATTGAGGAGATCCTCGAAGTATTCCTTCCACCGCCCGACGATGTCCCCAGTCGAAGTCAACAGTGTCCCATCCGCACCATACACAGTGTGGACGGGGAGCTGCTTTCCCCTCCTGAGCCGCCGGACAGTTTGCCAGAATCTCTTTGAGGCCGACCGAAAGTCTTGTTCCATGGCCTCACCGAACTCCTCCCATACCCGGGTTTTTGCTTCAGCAACCACCCGAACTGCACTCCGCTTGGCCTGCCGGTACACCTCAGCTGCTTCGGGAGTCCCACAAGCCAACCAAGCTTGATAGGATTCCTTCTTCAGCTTAATGGCCCCCCTCACCACTGGTGTCCACCACTTGGTTTGGGGGTTGCCACCACGAGATGCACCGACCACCTTGCGGCAGCAGCTCTGGGCAGCCGCTTCAACAACAGAGGTGGAGAACATGGCCCATTCAGACTCCATGTCTCCAGACTCCCTCGGAATGTGGTTGAAGTTCTTCCGGAGGTGGGAGTTGAAGACCTCCCGGACAGGGGCCTCAGCCAGATGCTCCCAGCACACCCTCACTATATGTTTGGGTCTACCAGGTCTGAATGGCTTCCTCCCCTGCCATCGGATCCAACTCACCACCAGGTGGTGATCAGTTGACAGCTCTGCACCTCTCTTTACTCGGGTGTCCAAGACATACGGTCGCAGGTCTGATGACACGATAACAAAATCGATCATCGACCTGCGACCTAGGGTGTCCTGGTGCCAGGTGCACATATGGACACCCTTATGCTTGAACATGGTGTTCGTTATGGACAGACTGTGGTTAGCACAGAAGTCCAATAACTGAACACCACTCGGGTTCAGATCGGGCAGGCCGTTCCTCCCAATCACCCCCCTCCAGGTTTCACTGTTGTTGCCCACGTGCGCATTGAAGTCCCCCAGTAGGACAATGGAGTCTCCAAGAGGAGGAGCACCCTCCAGCACCCCAGTCACAGACTCCAAAAAGGGTGGGTACTCTGAAACATCATTTGGTGCATAGGCACAAATGATGGTCAGGACCCGTTTCCCAACTTGAAGGCGCAGGGAAGCAACCCTTTCGTCCACCGGGGAAAACTCCAATATAGAGGCAGCAAGGTGGGGCGATACAAGAATACCCACCCCTGCTCGTCGCCTCTCGCCCGGGGCAACTCCAGAAAAGGCCAAGCTCCAGCCCCTCTCCAGGAGACTGGTTCCGGAACAGGAGCTGTGTGTTGAGGTGAGGCCGACTATATCTAGCCGGTATCTCTCAACCTCGTACACCAGCTCAGGCTCCTTCCCCACCAGAGAGGTGGGGAAGGAGCCTTCTAAAGTATTGTAAATCCTTCTAAAGTATTGTAAATCTCTGAATTTGGAATGCCGATAGAACATTCAATTTACATATACTTGTACCTTTGACTTGGTGCTAATTTTTTATGATATTTCAATAAAAAGAACAGAAAGCTTACAAAAAGATTTCTTTTTTGGTCTAGTTAAAAATTACATTACCTTTACAATGGTTGACCCTCAGTATCATTTTGATCAGACTAGGCAATGGAATTTCTATGTAATTATACTGTTTTATAATTCAGTGTTATAACAGACAAACCACACTTTCCAAAACAATTTCCTTTTATTATATACAAAATATTAAAATAAAAAAAAACTTTGCAACACAACATGAAGGTTAATCGACATTTTATACACGCCAGCCACTGAGTGCTGAGGCTCGGTAGAATGAAGCGTCTCTGCCAGCTGTGGGTCAGGAAGGCTCGGTTGAATAATCCGGACGGGCTGTCGCGGTGGACGCGTGGGATGATTCTACAAGGAAAATGTGCACAATAAAATACAGCACGAAAGTGCAATATATACAGAAAAGACAATAGTTTTTAACAAGAATACATAAGCTTATTTTAGCGTATTATTCACATGAATAATTACAATAAAAGCTTTAGTCCGCATTGTGCTGCAATAAAGCAGCGATCCATCCACAAATGAACAGCTTTTTTATTGCATAAATAAACTGAGCGTCTTACCGAATATATTTGCGAAAAAACGCACAATAAAAAAAAATTAAAACTCACCGTTAAAGGACCCCGATGTCGAGACCTCCCGGTATATTTTTTCATTCCGGGCGGCTCCGTCTAACTCGCGCTGAATACGTTCGTCTGACAATGCAGTGAGCAGACACTGCACCTCCTTATTGGTCCATGGAACACCCTTATTACGCGAAGCCATTTTTGATAGAGAATAAATGAAAATAGCACAGCAATACACTGAAAAGAAACCGCCAACAGTGGTTGCGTGCTGAGTAAAGGCGGTCGTGAAGATTCTTTTTTTTTTTTTTTTTCAAAAACTTTATTGAGAAGGTCGTGAAGATTTGGTAGATGAGGAGGAGGAGAGGGGCGGTTACAACCTGACCAATCAGCGCCGGTTACGACCTGACCAATCAGCGGCGACCAGTCTGTTAACGTCACAACACGGCACAGCTCAGCACTGCTGTACCCTGCCCTGGAGCGGGGCTGAGAATCGCGGCTGTTAAACCGTGTTGGGGCTTGTGGAAAAGCGTACAAAGCGTGCTGAGCCGTCCCGTGTCGTGCTAAAGCGTGCTAGTGGAAAAGGCCCTTTAGTGACTCTCGTGCACTACGTACAGCAGCTCAACCAGACTCATGTCAATCATCACTGTTTTTCTGTTGCATTATCGACTGCACTATGTGGTACCCCACATCATCTGCTACTTGCTAATTTATTTAAAACTGCTTTGACTAGTATTACTCATTATTAGTATTATTATTATTATTATTATTATTATTACTTATTACTTATTATTCTACACTTATTGCATGTTTTTAGTTTTTAAGTTTTTTAGTTTATCTCTTTATCTTATCATGTTTTAATGTTGCAGCATTGCACCGAGACAAATTCCTAGTTTGTGTACTACATGAACAATGGCAATAAATCTGATTCTGATTCTGATTCTGATACTATGTTTTCTGGCCTGGGATTCGGGTAGGCCGCCTGAACATTTCCTTTCTCCCAAACTGAATTATCTCTGCTGTGCCTAGTCTTTGTGTTTTTGTGTGGGTGCAGCCATGTTAATTCTTGTAATTGTTTCGCGTTAAGCGTGCCTTTCTTTTCCTTCCCCTCCTGTTTGAGGGATGCCTGTATTTATTAGATTTCGCCTTAGAAGTCTCTGCTCTCATTTTATGGTCTCCTGGGTTGTTTTTCGTTGAGTCTGTCTTTACATCATTACTGTCGTTTCATGGAGTACTGTGGGTTTTTTTCCTGTACCTCATTCTCTGTAAATTGCCACGTTTGTCCTCTGCCTAAGTAGTGTTTTTTTTTTTCTCCTTCCATCCGCATATTGTTGCCTATGGAGTATTGTGTGCGTGTTTTTTTTTCTCCCTCATACTCTGTATTGCTTCATTGTTACCTGCTAATATTGTAGTTTTTCTTCTTCCTTTTTTTTTTTTTCTGATTCTCACCCTCCTGGCCTGTGCCCCATCCGCCCACCCTAGGTGGTGGTGGTGGTGGGGGGGGGGGCTTGGGTGTTACTGGCCATTCTGAGCCCGGCATGGAGGGGGAGGTACTGTCACACTCACCATTCTCACCAGCGCTCAGGCCATATTCCTCCTCAGCCCATCTCTTATTGTGACAGCGTCTCAGCGGGCTCCCAGCTGTCAAGCTCTACGGGACAGCTGGAGCCCAATTACCTCAGCAGCTGAGACGCTGTCAACCATTATAAAAGGAGAGCAGCTCCGATCACTCGGGGCTGTGACCTCGCACACGATTATCCACGCTCTTCTCTGGCGTGGGTAAGGCTGGAACCCCTACGTCCGGCGCCAGCCACCCTTCTGTCATCCTGCATCGTGTGTAAGTGTTCACCCTTGAGTCATCGTTTGTGTTTTGGCCCCACGAGGCCCTGTTCCTTTGTTCCTTTCCCCTTATCACAATAAATAACGCAAACTCACTGGTCAGCCCTCGGCTCTCACTGTATGGCTCGTGAGAGCCATACGTAACAAGAGGGAAGAGCGGCTGGCAGCTGACAGGCAGCACACACAACCCCAGAAATGCACCTGACCGCTGCCAGCCCACAGAATAAATATTAACAAAACCAAAAGCAGACAAGAGAATAATTACAAATGAAACAAGAGATAATCAATACAACCTGAAACATAAACAGACAAAAGGCAGGAACAACTCAAAAGGGCACCAAAAATACAACAGATAGATATAAATACAGAGAACGGCCATGAAACTGAGTTTGTGAGAAAGTCCGAACTCAGTTCCTGACACCCCCAGCACACAATGTTCACACTTTTACCCTCAGGCCGGGGGGACAGAAGTGTGAAATGCAGGAAAACCAGACTAAAAAACTCCTCCTTTCCCACTGCCATCAGACTCCTGAACAAATAACTCCCCAAAACTCCACCAACACAGCGCTGTAAATAGGAACTCTCACACTGGCTGCTAAATTTGCACATTGCTCACTTGTACAGTGTAGATAGTCTCACCCCTCTGTACTGTTATCACTACGTGTTATATACACCAAGTATGTTAACGCAGATCAACAGCAAGCCAAACTCGTTTTTCACGAGCCAGGAAACCAAGCGTCCTGCTCTTTTATTCAGTCTCCTTAGACAGCTCACAGTACCTTACAACTGTGGCTCGAAGCTCGGTGAAAAGCCCGAGTGAAAAGCCATTGCTTTCCATGGTGTAGAAAAGAGTTACACACACGGGAGGAACGTTTCAGACATTTGCAGGCAGGTTATATGCTCGTCTGCCTTTTTTTCCTTCTCTCTAAAATGTCTGCTTCTCCTACCCATAAATCCTAGCGGCAACTGGCTGCACTTTCTTTTTTTTAGAACTTATATTTTATTAAAATTTTTAACAACAGAGTCATTACAGATATAATTACCATATGTAGTCAAGATTATTTAATACACAAATTCCACATCAATATAAGAGAAACAGCATCTGTCAAAAAAAAAAATAGAACCAAGCGTTTAATAGCCACCTTGAGCAACTACAATAAAGAGACTTCTACTGGATGCCATCTTGATTTACAAGTAGGTAATTGGAGTCTCAGTGCGTAAGTAATCTTCTCCATGTGATAAAGTTCTTGTACTTTTTGAAGCCATGTGCTGAAGGAGGGTGGGTCTGTTTTCATCCAAGAGGCAGTGACACATTTCAAGGCTGCTACAAAAAGTATTGTAACGCTGGGGCCATGTTAAGGGGGGCAGGAATTTCCCAGCATGCTTTGCCAGTTGAAAACGTTATGTGTGTGTAACCGCGATGTAAACAGAGGTCTGGGAGAATGACCTCCCCTCCTGCCTGTGCCCAGAGGGTGTGTGAAAAATAAATAAATCCCGTTGATCACAGCCATCTGCTCCATTTTCTTTGTGTGAACCCTGCAAACGTCACACTGGTGTCAGAAGTGGGCATGGAGCAAATGGAAGCTAGGATCAGAATGGAGATCCAGCAGCTGGAGCAGGCCATTGCTCAGCTGATGATGGACGATGGGACCGAGACACCACCACCGGGAGCCCAGAGCCGGGACGAACGAAGCGGCGGGCCTGACGGGGCCAGCGCACCCCACCTCCTGTCTTTTTCAAGACAGAGCAGAGCAAACATTCCACCCTTCTCAGGACAGCACGGGCTGGCGACCCCACGGCGATCAAGGGTGGCGATCGATTAGGAAACGACCACCCCACCTGTTCGACAGTGGGCCAAGATTCCCCGTTTCAACGGCAAAGCCACATTGGATGACTACCTGACACAGGTCGAGCTGACTGCTGGTCGCCAGAGGAAACCGCCGTACAGGTCGCGCTGGCCTTGGAAGGGAAAGCCCTCTGCACGCTCTCTGATCTCCGGCCCGAGGAGCACCACAGCTGGCCAGCACTACAAGGGGCGCTCCAGAGACGATTTGGGAGAATAGCGGATACTGAGCACGCCCAAGAACAACTGACCCGCCGCCGCCGGAACCACCAGGAAAAACTAGGAGCCTATGCTGCAGACATATGGCTGTTAACCCGGCGCAGCTACCCAGATTTCGCGCCGGAGGCAGTAGAGAAGCTCGCCCTCCGGAGTTTCATCCAAGGTCTCCGCCCGGCCCAGCTCCAGAGCCACGTACGGCTCCACGCCGCGAGCGACTGGAGGACTGCAGTGGCAGAAGCAGAGCGGGCAGAGCCGCTAATAAATCGCACCGCTGAAGCAGCAACGCACAGCCGAAGAACCTACCAGGCTACGATGGAGAGCAAGGGGGAGGAGGAGGAATTACGGCAGACCACGGCGGCGCGTCCACGGAGAAGATGGCCTCGGCGGCGCGAGGAAAGGTGCTTCCGCTGCGGATAGATGGGACACATCACGCGATACTGCCCCGCACCCACCCCACGACAAACCAGCCCCTCGCCGGCATTAAACTAGAGCGAGGTGGCGTGAACGGGGACAGGCCACCTCCAGCAGATGTTTCCCCCGAGGAGCCGGCACCACGCGTGGGCTGAGTTGGACACTCTCCAGGGATCTATCTACAGTGCAGCTTGGGGAAGACGTCGATCCGGGCCCTGATTGACACCGGCTCTACAATCTCTTTGGTTCGACCCGGTGTGCTGCCGGGCACAAGCAAGACGGCTCCGCGGGGGTGGGAACCCACCGAGCGCTGCGTCACCACAGCTACCGGTGAGCGCGCCCGACTGAAGGGGCGGAGAGTGCTGGTGGTGGGGGTGGCCGGTCAGAACATAAGACACCCATTCTGGCTGGCTGACATCCAAGACCCCTGTATTATTGGACTAGACCTGCTCACAGCCTGGCGTGCCAAGATCGACACCGCCGGACCTTCCCTCCAGCTGGGAAACCGGACCATCACGCTCCACAGCAGAACCCAAGGAAGGGACACGGGGGCATGCGCAATCGAGGGATCGCCAAGACAGACCGGACCAGGCAGGACCAGGCAGGCCACCGCGAGGACTGGACACGATGACGTCACCAGCGCGGACAGAGGGAGCACGAGCACACACAGGGACAGCAAGGGGAGGGGTCAGCGTGTCAGCAGAGACGCAGCAGGTGGTGGAGGAATTATTTCAGCGGAGCTGCAGCGGGCTGGACCCGGAACAGAGACGCCAGCTGCGGGAGCTATTGGACTATTACGTGGGTGTTTTCGCCGCGAAGGATGAGGAATGCGGCCGGACCGGGTTGGTGCAGCACGAGATCGACACCGGTGAGGCCAGGCCGATTCGACTCCGCCCACGCCGGCTGCCCTTTTCAAGGCGGGCAGCGGCGGAACAAAAAGTGCGAGAAATGCTGGAGGCAGATGTCATTGAGCCCTCCAGCAGCCCCTGACCTGGTGGCGCCTGTGGTGCTCATCAAGAAGAAGGACGGGTCGTGGCGGTTCTGTGTGGATTACCGACACCTGAACGACGCCACCAGGAAAGATTCCTACCCCCTGCCCCGCATCGATGACGCACTGGACCACATCGCCAGCTCCAGCTGGTTCAGCTCGCTGGATCTACGCAGCGGCTATTGGCAGGTAGAGCTGTCACCCGAGGCCCACCAAAAAACAGCCTTCTCCATCGGGCAGGGACTGTACCAGTTTAAAGTGATGCCGTTTGGACTCTGCAACGCTCCGGCCACCTTTGAGCGCTTGATGGAGCGAGTGCTGGCTCACGTGCCCCGGAGTCGCTGCATTGTTTACCTGGATGACCTGCTGGTGCATGCAGCTGATTTTGACAGCGCCCTGTCAAATCTCCGAGAGGTGCTGGGAGCCATCCAGCAGGCGGGGCTACGGTTACACCCTAAGAAATGCCACCTGTTCCGGCGGGAGACCACCTTTTTGGGCCACGTCGTCAGCGCAGCGGGGGTCGCCACCGACCCGGAAAAAGTGGCAACAGTGAGAGACTGGCCAGTGCCGCGGAACGTTGGAGAACTGAGGAGTTTTCTTGGATTGGCCTCCTATTATAGGAGGTTTGTGAAAGACTTCACCACCATCGCCAGCCCACTGCATCAGCTGACGCAGAAAGGACGCACGTTCCAGTGGAGTGACAGCTGTGCTGCTGCTTTCTCCCAGCTTCGTGCAGCGCTCATCAGAGCCCCCGTCCTGCGGTATCCTGACCCGAACCGCCCTTTCATCGTGGACACGGACGCCAGCAACCAGGGCATCGGGGCGGTGCTATCCCAGGAGGGAGAGCAGGGAGAGCAGGCAGTCGCTTTCTTCAGCCGCACTCTCAGCAGAGCCGAGAGAAATTACTGTGTGACTCACAGAGAGCTGCTGGCTGTCATCCAAGGACTGCGTCATTTCCGCCCGTATGTGTACGGGGGGAGGTTCCAGCTCAGGATGGACCACGCTTCCCTGACCTGGTTGTTAAACTTCAAAGAACCGGATGGACAGTTGGCGAGATGGCTGGAGGCACTGCAGGATTATAATTTCCAGATTGTGCATCGGGCAGGCCGCCTCCATGCCAAAGCTGACGCGCTGTCTCGGCGCCCCTGCGCGATAGAGGAGTGTCGTCACTGCCAACGGGCTTAAGATCGGGACCAAACCGCCCCACGGGCTGCCGCTCTCCGAGCCGCTGCGAGCAGGAATCACGCAGCAACGCACAGCCCCTCAGATGATCAGACAGTTCTCCCCAGCGATGACGTCACAGAGGTTCTTGGCATGCAGCAGCTGCAGAGCGAGCAGGACAGAGACCCGGTCATTTCGCGGGTTCAGCAGTGGCTGGACGCAGGACAGCGGCCTGCCTGGGAGGTTGTGTCACCGCTGGACCCAGAGACTAAGGCCCTGCACTCCCAGTGGGCCAACCTCCGCTGCTACGAGGGCGTGGTGTATCGGCAGTGGCAGACTCCAGCTGGGCAGCGGCACGTCTGGCAGCTGCTGGTTCCTCGTCGACTCCGGCCCAAAGTACTCCAGCTGGGTCATGGGGCGGTAGGAGCGGGCCACTTCGGAGCGACAAAGACGCTGCAGTGCCTTCAGGCCCGGTTCTACTGGCCCGGTTGTCATCAGGACGTGAAGCTCCACGTTCATCGCTGCGACACATGCACAGCTCAGAAGGGACCAACTCAGCGATCCCACGCTCCCCTGCAGCAGTACCGGGTGGGAGCACCGATGGAGTGAGTGGGAGTGGACATCCTGGGCCCTTTCCCGACCACGGACCGGGGGAACCGCTACGTGCTGGACGCGATGGATTATTTTACTAAGTGGCCAGAGGCGTACGCGGTCCCGGATCAGAGCGCCGCTACGACGGCATCAAAGCTGGTGGATGAAATGTTCTGTCGGTTTGGCGCACCAGAGGAGCTGCACAGCGATCAGGGTCGGAACTTCGAGGCGGAGGTCTTCGGAGAGGTCTGCAAACGGCTGGGCATCCGGAAGACCCGGACCACCCCACTGCATCCACAGAGCGACGGCCTGGTCGAACGATTCAACCGGACCCTCACCACCCAGCTCGCTATCCTAGTGGACCAGCGACAGTGAGACTGGGACCTGCACCTGCCTTTTGTTTTGTGGGTGTACCGGACGGCAGCTCAGGAATCTACCCAGTGCATCCCTGCAGCGCTCATGTTTGGACGCGAGCTGCGCACACCGGTGGATTTGGTATTCGGTTGCCCCCCTGAGCCGGAGGTGGAGGGAAAACCCGGATTGGATTATTTTTTTTGTTTGAAAGAACGTCTCCACACGGTGCACGAGCTGGCTCGAGAGGCCCTGGCAGCGGGGGCCGGCAGAAGCGAGCGTATGACTCCCGCTGCCAGGGGAGGGACTTTGCACCGGAAGATCAAGTCTGGGTTTTCTGCCCTGAGAGGAAGAGAGGACGATCACCGAAGCTGGCGAGCCATTGAATCAGAATCAGAATCAGAATCAGAATCAGCTTTATTGCCAAGTATATTTACAAGTAAACACACAAGGAATTTGACTTGACATTGGGCGCGCACATTAGGCGCATCCAATGACACGGCAGCCATAGGCGCCTGTCTGCAGTGGGGGTAAAGGGGGGAAGGGGGGGGGAAACACAATAGGCAGAGAGAAAAAACATAGTTATCAGAATCACGCTCGTATAAGCTCATATAAGCTCATGAGCCAAATTTTGATTACACAGAAAAAAACCCTCTATGCACATTAGCAGACAATAGATACAATCACACAGCAGAGGGAGGGAGAGCAGTGTGTGTATATTTGCATGTCATTGTGTAGTGTGAGTGTAACAGTTGTTAGTGAGCAGCAGAGGGCGCCTCCAGGCAGTGGATAGATGTTATAATCATGTGACTTATAAACAAGTCAAAGATCAGAGTCTGTCTCTCTTTTCCTCTTCCTTGCAGAAGGCACATGGGCAATGTCCTTGAGAGACCAATCCGCTGACGACAACAACTGATTGTTGATGTATGGGTAGACATAAGCCACTTCCCAGCGTTATCTTCATCGAGGAGGAATGTAAACAAAGGCACCAAAACACAAGGTCAAATCTGCACAGTGCACTCAGAGAATAAAAAATTTCTCTCTCTTCGATTCTGTGCTTCAATTTCATACAGGCTTGAATCATACTTTAGATCATTCTCTGGAGAGCACTCAGCGATCCACAGATGTTATCCACCTACCGAAACATAGGTAAAACATGTCCAGAGAGTTCGTTCTCTCTTCAATGCATGCCAGATAGTAAATTCCATGTTAATCCTGCCGCTGACAGTCAGTGCTCCCCCCAGCTGGACGAATTGTTGAATTTGTTAAGGGAGCTACGCCGGGGTCCGCATTTGATTAGCTCACCCAGATAATTCCGATACACTAGGAAAACTCCAGGGGCCAAACAGAAGATCCTGTGATCAGTTCAATCTCAGTCGAATCACACAGACACATGAATTCCAATACCATGAGTCTCCCTTGGGTTCCCCCTGACCCGATCTTCTACTTTTTAAAGTGGTGACAATCGCATATAAGTCGCTTTCCAGATCCATAATTTCCATTTGGATTAAGATTCAGCCAGGAGAAGAGTGACATTGCAAGCTGGGATCAGAAGGGAGAGGATTAGGAGGGAGAGGGAAGAAAAGCGTCTGCTCTCTCTCAGAAGCGGAAGTGGCCATGGTCGGGGCCATGCGTGGTCCTGGAGAGACTGTCAGATGTGGTGTACAGGGTGAGGCTTAGAAAAAGGGACCGGGTTGTGGTCCTTCATCGTGACCGTCTCGCCCCGTATCGGCCATCTGCACCGCTGGTGGACGAACCGGAGCTTCCATCCCGGCCCGATACCCCGACCGAGACCCAGATGGACACTAGGGGGCCTGTACGTGTTGGCTGCCGGCGCCGAAGACCGCCCCGACACCTGGATGAGTTTGTATTGGTCTTTTAAATTGGACTTTAATTTTTCTGGGGACAGAAACCAGTCCGGGGGGGGGGGGCAGTGTAACGTTGGGGCCATGTTAAGGGGGGCAGGAATTTCCCAGCATGCTTTGCCAGTTGAAAACGTTATGTGTGTGTAACCGTGATTTAAACGGAGGTCTGGGAGAATGACCTCCCTTCCTGCCTGTGCTCAGAGTGTGTGAAAAATAAATCCCGTTGATCACAGCCATCTGCTCCATTTTCTTTGTGTGAACCCTGCTTACGTCACAGTATGTTTAGGAGGTATGCTGGTGCTCTCCCGTGCACTTCCGGAGGGGTGATGCCAAGAACTGCTACTGCCAAGTCCCTTGGTATTGTAACTTGAAACATATGATTTATTTCCTTGTACACCTCATCCCAAAATGTTTGTATTTTAGGGCACGACCAGAAAATGTGTGTGTGATTAGGCACTTCTGTACCACAATTTCTCCAACACAGGCTTGGAACATTTGGTGTCATCTTGGCCACAATATCTGGTGTTCTGAAATATCTACTAAATATCTTCCATTTAAATTCCCTCCATGTATTTGAATTTGTGGTCTTATGCGCCACTGTACATACCTCTTCCCACATTTGATCAGAGAAAATTTGACCCCTCCTCTGCCTCCCATCTTTGTTTTGCCAGAATAGGTTTATTTTGAGCCATTAAACCAAATATTTTGTATAACTTTGAGATAACTTTTTTATCCTCTTTGTGTTTTTGAGTTTGAATTAAAAAATGTTCAATGAGTGATGGGTCTAGCACTTTATCCCACTCTTTATGAGAAACCAAAAAAGATCGTATTTACAGATATCTGAAAAAATCATTTTTTTGGAGTTGGAAGCGTCTTCTCAAATATTCAAATGATACAAAACCGTCCTTATCGATTAACTGATGTATGTAAATAAGCCCATGATCAGCCCACTTGAGAAAGCTCGTATCCAATCTGCTTGGTATAAAGGATTTTAAATGCCTTGGGCGCATGCGCACGCAGCGACCAGCAGCTTGGTGATATAGTGCGTGTGTGCGTGTGTGTGTTTTTTGTACTTTTTTACGTTTTTAGAAAATCCTCTGTGTCGTTTCTGCCCTGGAGCGTTTGTGGAATATATGGCGAACAGCTCCCTGGTATCTGCAACATGGATTTCCTGTCATATCTCGCACTGCTGCTATCTGTGCTGTGGCTCTTTGTCTCTGAGGTAAACGCGTTCGGCTCCATGGCGAGCAGAATAGCGGGCAGAATACAATATTCCAGGGACGTGTTGCTGCGCTTTAACACAGCTGGTGCAGAGTCTCTGATTGCGCCCAGATTTCAGCTGCCGGACTTTATTTTGAGAGACGGACACAGCGGTGAAAAAAGAAGCGGCAGGAGGAAGCGTGGAAGACGTGGAGGTGTGAAATTGCGCCTTAGGAGACGTCAGTTTGGTAACATTCCTCTTCCTTCGATCATTTTTGGGAATGCACAGTCTGTGAGAAACAAGGTGGAGGAAATTCAAGGCAAAGTACGTTACCAGAAGGATTTTAAGAACTGCTGCGTCATGGCTTTCACTGAATCTTGGCTTACTGCGCATGATCGAGATGCAGACCTGTGGATTGACGGCTTTGGAGCTCCGCTGCGCTCGGATCGGCAGGAAGAGGTAACGGGGAAACGTCAGGGGGGCGGAGTATGTTTATACATTAATAAGCAGTACTGCACATCTGTCACGGTCAGAGAGCGCATCTGTACACCCCATGTGGAGCTGCTGTCTGTGTCGCTTCGCCCCTTTTATTTGCCTCGAGAGTTTCCCCAACTTTTCATCACAACTGTGTACATTCATCCGAGGGCAGACGCTGACTCCGCCTCCAGCACCATCTCTGATGTGATCCAGCGGCTGCAGTCAATTTCTCCAGAGGCGCCAAACTTCATTCTTGGGGATTTTAACCATGTTTCTTTAAAGAAGACACTTAAAAACTTTCATCAGTATGTCTCCTGCCCAACCAGGCGAAAAAAGACATTGGACCTGTGCTATGGATCCATAGAGAGGGCCTATAAATCACTCCCCCTTCCTCCTTTAGGATCATCAGATCACAACTGTGTTCATTTGCTGCCCACATATAAAACTGCTCTCAGAAGAGGCAAGGTGGAGATGAGAGACATTGATGTGTGGACAGAAGATTCAGAGCACAGCCTCCAGGAATGCTTTGACTGTACAGACTGGAAGGTGTTCATAATGGCCTGCGGGGATGATTTGGACTCTCTGGCTGAGCTCACATGCTCATACATGGCTTACTGTCAAAATAAGTTTGTTCCACGTAAACGTGTCAAAATATATCCCAACAACAAACCATGGGTTACTAAATCAGTTAAATCCTGCTTACAGAGGAAAGCACTTGCCTTTAAACAGGGGTCTGTTTCTGCGCTACAGGTTGCCACTAAGGAGCTAAAGGCCGAAATTTTAAGAGCAAAACAGAATTATAAATCAGAATTGGAAAGCAAGATGGCAGCAAATAAACTTGGTTCGGCCTGGGCCAGTATGAAAAAAATTGCAGGCCTTCAGAGCACAGAGCGCAGTAATCGTGTGTTTTTAGATGGTTTTAGTTCAGACACAGAGCTGGCTAATGCTCTTAATTGTTTTTATGGTCGTTTTGACTCCTTTGATTTTAGCACAGAAATCCAAGATTTGAAACAGAAACTCAAAGACAATCAGCACTTTAATATTGAGATGCAGGATGTTGAAAGGGAGTTCCGCGCTGTAAAAGTGAACAAAAGTCAGGGCCCTGATAATATATGTGGACGCCTGGTAAAGTCCTGTGCACATGAACTGAGTCCTATATTTCACTACATTTTCAATAAGTCCTTACAGACACAACATGTGCCTAAGATCTGGAAAGATGCCGTGGTTGTTCCCGTTCCAAAATCCAGCTGTCCTAAAACGGTAAATGACTTTAGACCAGTTGCTTTGACTTCAATTTTAATGAAAATTTTTGAAAAACTGGTCAGATGTGAGGTCCTAAAGCAGACTGAACATGCATTGGATCCTCTGCAGTTTGCCTATAGGCCTCACAGAGGAGTGGAGGATGCCACTGTCACTCTGTTTAACATGCTTTTTAAACATCTGAATTTTAATGGGACACACGCCAGACTTTTATTTGTGGACTTTTCTTCTGCCTTTAATACAATCCAACCTCATATTTTAGTTGAAAGGCTCCTGCAACAATTTGATTTAAGCAATAATCTGGTGGGTTGGATTCTGGATTTCTTAACCAACAGGACGCAGAGAGTAAGGGTCAATGGCACATTGTCTGACCTAAAGTGCTCTTCTACTGGCTCTCCTCAGGGGTGTGTGTTGTCACCACTACTCTTCATCCTGTACACAAACATGTGTCGGAGCAGACATGACAACAGACACATTATAAAGTATGCTGATGACTCAGTCATTGTCAGTCTCCTCCAGGATGGTGAGAGTGGCCACGGCCCAGTAGTTGATGACTTTGTTCACTGGTGTGAGGATTCCTACCTGCAGCTGAATACAACAAAAACGAAAGATATGATTATTGACTTTAGGAGGAAAACTCCCAGGCACAAAGTCACCATACTAAAAGGCCAGACCACCGAATGTGTACAATCGTACAAATATCTTGGGACGATTATTGATAGTGGATTGAACTTTGAGGTGAACTGTGAAAGGGTGTGCAAAAAGGGTCAGCAAAATTTGCATTGTTTGAGGAAACTTGCACGCTTCCAAATTGACCGAACCATAATGACTATGTTCTATCGGGCTTTTATTGAATCTGTTTTATCCTTTTCTTTAATGTCATGGTTTGGTCAGATAAAACTGAAACAGAGGAAATCCTTGGATCAGGTAGTCAGATGGTCCAGTCGTTTGCTTGGTGAGTCACAGCTGAGCCTGACATCCCTGTACACCAGACAAGTACAGAGGATGGCCGACTCGATTTTAAATGATGACTCCCACCCTTTGCACTGCAACTTTCAGCTTCTTCCCTCCAGACGGAGGTTTGCTGTCCCAAAAAGTAGAACCCAGCGCTACAAAAACAGCTTTGTCCCTGCTGCTGTCAAAGAGTTGAACAAGCTATAAAAATTATATTGTACATATTTTATATTTACCTATTTTGTAAGATGTGTGCCTGTGTTTGTGTCTATGTTGAATGTAATTGTGGCTTGTAAATATGGATGTCACCAACTGCAAAACAAATCTACCTACGGGTACAAATAAAGTAACCTGAACCTGAACCTGAACCTGCCCAATACTAGACAAGGCAGATAGACTAGTTGGTAACTTAAAGGCAATTCCAACCCTCTTCCAGATATCAAGTGTGGTTTTAGTCCACCTTGATAAGCCCACTACTGGAATATTAGCAAATGGCAAAGCTTGTAGTGGTTTGAGGCTCAGGTTTTGTTCAATGTCCACCCATCTCGTATGAATGTCATTCTGCATCCATGAAATCAATGGTTTTAATTGTGAAGCCCAAAAATAATATTTCAAGTTTGGCAGGTTAAGCCCCCCTTCTTCCTTAAGTCTTTAAAGTGTTTTATATTTTATCCGAGGGCGCTTGCCCTGCCATATAAATTTTGAGAATGTTTTGTCCATTTCTTCAAATGTTGACTTAGGTATTAGTATTGGTAACATTTGAAACAGATATAAAAGCCTAGGCAGAACATTCATACGAATGGCTTCTATGTGACCTAGGAGAGACAAAGGCAATGATGACCAACGGTTTAGGTCATTTTTTATAGTACTAATTATCCTACCATAATTTGCATCAAATATCTTGTCTAATGAAAGGGGAACATAGATACCTAAATACTTTATACCTTCTTTAGGCCAACGAAAGCCACTTTGTTGTTTAAACTCTGGTGAAATATTGTCCAAAATGTCCATTGCCTCAGTTTAATCAACATTATGTTTGTTGACATTATGTTTGTTGACATATTATGTTGACCATGTTTACACCAATATTGTGGGAGCCTACACAGCAACTCCTCTCCCCCACCTAGGTCAGTCTGATCATTTATCCTTGTTCCTTACCCCCAAGTATGTACCGCTCATCAACCGGGTGAAGCCATCAGTGAGGACCATCAAAGTGTGGCCAGAGGGGGTTGACTCTGTACTCCAGGAGAAGTTTAGGAACACAGACTGGAGTATGTTCACCTCTCAGGCTACCTGTGGCTCCCACATAATCATCAACTCTTACACCCACTCAGTCCTGGACCATATCAACACCACTATTGACAGTGTCACCACGGAAAGACAGATCACCACGTACCCAAATCAGAAGCCGTGGATGAACAGAGAAGTGCGACTTCTGCTAAAAGCACGTAACAATGCCTTTAGATCTGGTGATGCACAGGCCTACAGTTCATCCAGGGCAGATCTGAAGAGGGGCATCAAGGAGGCCAAGCACAGCTACAAGCTGAAGGTGGAGGAACATTTTGGGGACTCTGACCCCCGACGTATGTGGCAGGGCATTCAAGCTATCTCTGACTATAAGCCCAGCAACTCCATACCTATAGCCATGACTGTGCCCTTTCTCAATGAGCTAAATAACTTCTATGCTCGTTTTGACAAGGACAACAATGAAAAGAACATCAATTTCCCACCCTCTGATGACCTCCACCACCTCATACTCACCCACACCGACGTCCGTAATGCACTGAGTCATGTCAACGTACGTAAGGCTGCTGGCCCTGATGGCATTCCTGGGCGTGTGCTGAGGGCATGCACTGAGCAGCTGGCAGGGGTCTTCACAGACATCTTCAATCTGTCCCTGGCCCAGGCCGTGGTACCAGCGTGCTTCAAGACCACTTCAATAGTACCAGTGCCGAAACATTCAACACCATCGTGCCTAAATGACTATCGCCCTGTGGCACTGACGCCCATAGTCATGAAGTGCTTTGAGCGACTGGTCTTGGCACAGCTCAAAAAAGGCCTGCCCCCTACACTGGACCCTCATCAGTTCGCCTACCGGAGCAACAGGAGTACAGAGGATGCGGTTTCTACAGCGCTGTACTATGTACTCTCACACCTGGATGACAAGAACACCTACGCAAGAATGCTGTTTATTGACTTCAGCTCAGCATTCAACACAGTTATCCCCTCCAAGTTGCTCACCAAACTTGGGGACCTGGGAATCAGTACCTCCACCTGCAACTGGATCATGGATTTTCTGACCAACAGACCCCAGCATGTTAGGTCAGGCCCCAACCGTTCTTCTGTCATCACACTCAACACTGGTGTACCACAGGGCTGTGTGCTCAGCCCATTCCTCTACTCCCTCTACACCCATGACTGCAGGCCTATGTATGGATCCAATTCCATCATAAAGTTCGCAGATGACACCACAGTGATTAGACTTATCAGGGACAACGACGAGTCAGATTACAGGGCAGAGGTTGAGCACTTGGCTACTTGGTGCGCTGACAATAACCTGCTCCTTAACACCAGCAAAACCAAGGAGCTCATAAGCCCCATTTCCACCAGTATCACCTGGGCTTTACTTTTTTTTACTTGTTTCGGTTTTTCGCCATTTCCACCCAAGTCCTCACGGTTTAACCGTTACGATTTTCGTGCCTGTTCAGAGGTAGGGTACAGCCGAGCGAAAAGCGAGGTGTGAATTGACGTCAATCGACTGCTAAACGCTGATTGGTCAGGGCGTAACGTCACCAAACGCGTCCGTTTTGTTTTCTGTTGAAGCTACACAGCCGCCATTTGTAATTTCAGCGAGTAACTGCGGTGACTGGATTCACAATTGTGTTGTCATATAACAATGTCCACGCGCAAGTTTATTCCATGAACAAACGAGGAGGTGCAGACTTTTCTGTCCCTCGTAGCCGATGACTACATCCAGAGCGAGTTGGTGGGGCAACTTGCAATGAAAAAATATACCAGGAAGTGTCCGGCCTGCTATTTTGGCAGAGAATTTGGACTCGACGCGGCCACGCAGTTGGAAAACGGTGACGGTGAGTGTTGTTTTGTTATTGTCCGTCTTCTTGCCTTTCGGTCAAAAGCGCACTTTATTTTAGCAATAAAGAAAGTTGTTTAATTGTGGGCAATTGTGGTGATGGCTAGCCCGCTAATAGCTAGCTACCTCTGTACCTTGCTGCTACCTCGCATCAAGCTGCAGAATCACGCTTTTATTTCAGTATTTACGTGAACAAAACGCTGACGTAAGCTTATTGTATTCTGGTTAAAAAGTTTTGTGTTTGCGGTACATGTTGAACTTTGTTTGTGAGCTTTATTGTGTGTTTTTTTCCTTCTATACACAGTTTTCAAATCCCAGGGGTCCGCCTCACCAACCGCCAGCTCCATCACTATCCAGCACCTCCCGGTCAAGTGCTGGTAAGGCACAACAAACTGAAAATTACCACCCGGTTGTTTTTATATGTGATTGTTTTCTATAGACGCATAACAAGGAATTTAAAATGTTTACGTTTATAAAAATACTAGATTCAGGGGTGTTCATAGCCACAGTGGCCCAGTGTTATAGGTGTGTTGGTGGTGAAATACTGTTGTATTTTCACAAAAAAAAGGAGCACTTGTACCGACTTCAAATCAAAATGCTTGATTGAAATTCTTCAAGTCAGCTAACACTATTAACCTATTCTGATTTATGAGGCCACAGCACAAAGAAATTCTTTTAAAAATAACCCATTAAATCAAAATACTTTTTACAATTAATCCTTTTTGAAATGAAGGGGGGCCTAACCACATCACCACAGAAGTTTATAGTCCACTCTACTGCGGGGCAATGACATGACAGTTGAGCTTAAATACAGCAATGAAGCATCCCACCACAGGCTTTCAACAGTTTAATTCCATAATATTTTTTCTGACATGTTTTGATCCGGTGTTATCTAAATACAATGACTTCTGTCTTTCATATAGGCAAGCTGAAGAGGTCCAGCAACATTGCAGACCTTGCATCACTGATGGCCCAGAATCATGCTGAGGAGATGCGGATCCATGAAAGGATGCTCGAACAGCATCAACGGCAGCACGAACAGCACGAAAGACACCTGCAGTTAGCCGCATTAAGAAGGGATGAGCTGACAGAGACGGCTTCCTTCCACGGAGCCTTCCGAAACCATTTTGGCAGTCTGGTCGAAGTACTGAAAGCTCCCCATTTGTTAACATGTTTTGGGAATATTTGTAATGTAATAAAATGTTAGTCTTTTGGATAAAAGTGTGGTTTGTATATTATAACACTGGATGATAAAGGCGAATAATTACATACACATTCCATTGCCTCATATGACCCTAATCCTGCTGTTCAGCCATAAAGGTGTCAAGATTTTTAATGGTAATGTAATTGTTATTGTTAAATTTAATAAATATTACCACTGCTGTATCCATTGCTCTACATTGGGTACAGTTTTTAAGTAAAATTGTAAGCAGTTGCACAGGTGTAATTTACATTCAGCAGTAGACACTGATAAAGGTGAAAGTCGAATTGGGTAAAAGGTAAGTACATGTGAATTGAATGTTATATCGGCATTCCAAATTCTGAGAATTCCAATAAATTATAAGCAGTCTAGTATAATATAAAGTGAAAATACCCATACATGTAAACCCAAATATAACATTTTCGATGTTGTAAACGTTGACATGTATATGATAAACCTATGCTATTGTGATTCAATAGATCCATAGTGATCTTTGGTTTGAAAAAGAAAATTATAATTTGGTGTTGGCAGTGTGACAATGTCAGTGTATTTAGCAGGATTAAAAAAAGTTTCATCATAAAATTTCTAGGTTCATTGGCAATTCCATCAAACCAAAAGTGAGTTGTCTAGCTGCAGCATTTTTTTTTTTTTGAGTCATTTCTACGTTGTTTTAGTGTGTAATTAGCCACCACTGAACAGATAACCCTGATAAATAACAATAGATGGGAAAAATGATACACAATGGGCCGAGATTTGGATTGGCTTTTTTATAATATCAATTATTTGGTAAGTTAAAGTTAACTGGAAGTATAACAAGTTTCCACATATAATTCCAAGGTCAATTGGCAATTCCATCAAATCAAAAGTGAGTTGTCTAGCTGCAGCATTTTCTTTGCAGTCATTTTCTACGTTGTTTTAGTGTGTAATTAGCCACCACTGAACAGATAACCCTTATAAATAACAATAGATTGTACAATGATACTCAAATGATACACAATACAAAAAATGGGCCTAGATTTGGATTGGCTTTTTTATAATATTTTTAATTATTTTGTAAGTTAAAGTTAACTGGAAGTATAACAAGTTTCCACATATAATTCCAAGGTCAATTGGCAATTCCATCAAACCAAAAGTGCGTTGTCTAGCTGCTGCTTTTTTTGGGAAGTCAGTTTATCATCAGTGTATCATTATTACACAATATACAAAATAGGTCTAGATTTGGATTGGAAGTTAAAGGGGTTTAGGATTAAGCTTCTACATAATTTTAAATTACCCCGGTGTTTCAGCATTTAATTAACCGTCTGTTAACATTTAACCATTTTGAACAACAGAGGCGACGTAGTTTAAAAGTGCACAACATTTTATTTAAAAAAGACGTTTGACATACGTATGCACATGAACACTGAACAAATGAAATGATCTCTGAATGATCTCTGCTTCATATGCAGCTGCTTCAGATTCCTCCTGGGCAACCGCTATTCTCCTCTCCTGCTCCAACGTGTGTTGTCTCAATCCACGTCGTCTTCTCCTGTAAAATTCTCTTGTCTCGTTAAAGACATTCATTGTGTTAAAAACCGTGGAAATCCTCCGCTCGTAATCCGCTATTTTTTTCTGTGTTGTTGAGGAGTCAGTCTCGTCCTTTATACGTCAGCAGTGTAGCGCCACCTCGATCCCGCCCACCCCAGCAATTCTCGGCTTTCCGCGGTTGTGATGGAGGCGCAGCCGCGGGAGAAACAAGTAAAAAAGAAAAGAAAAGAGTAGCGCAGAACTATATAGTGGAAATGTGGCTATAGTGGACTACAGGAAGGAGAGGGAAGAGACACATGACCCCATCCATATCAATGGCATAGCTGTTGAACGTGTCCCCAGCTTCAAATTCCTGGGGACCCACATCTCGGAGGACCTGTCCTGGTCAGTTAACACCACCAGCCTGATCAAGAAGGCCCATCAGCGCCTCTTCTTCTTGAGGACATTGAAGAAGAACCATCTGTCAACTGACATCCTGGGCAACTTCTACCGCTGCGTGATAGAGAGCACCCTGACCAACTGTATCACACTCTGGTATGGGAGCTGCTCTGTAGCTGACCGCAAGGCGCTGCAGCGGGTGGTGAAAACCGCCCAACGCATCACAGGGACTCCACTTCCAGCTATAGAGGACGTCTACAGGAAAAGATGTCTGCGCCGGGCACGCAGCATTCTTAGGGACTCCAACCATCCTGCTCATGGACTGTTCCAGCTTCTCCCCTCCAGAAGACGTTTCAGAAGCCTTCGGACTAGAACCAGCAGGTTTAGGAACAGTTTCTTTCCAACAGCTGTCACGTTATTGAACTTAGTTCCCCGCTGACTCTCTTACAATCATCTTTTACCATCCTCACCTGTACATAACTGCATAACTACATAACTACATCTAACTTATTGCACATTATTTGCACATAACAGTACTTTTAACTTTCTGCACTGCTGCATATATTTGCATATATTTGCTTAAATTGCACATACTGTTAATTACCGTATATACTGCACTGCTGTCCTTTGCACTTCTGATTGGATGCTAAACTGTGTTTCGTTACCTTGTATTCATACATGTGTAATGACAATAAAGTTGAATCTAATCTAATCTAATCTAATTAATTTTATATCCTGAGAAATATCCATATGTTGATATAATTTTCATTAAACATGGAATTGTACAGGATGGCTCTGTCAGATACAGTAGGACATCATCCGCGTACAGTGATATTTTATGTACTTCTTTGCCAATCAGCACCCCTTTAATATTATTGTCATCTCTAATGAGTTGGGCCAATGGCTCTATACTTAAAAGCAAAGAGCAAGGGTGACAGAGGACACCCTTGTCTGCAACCACGCTCCAAGTTAAACCTTGTAGATCGAAACCCATTAACTCTCACAGCTGCTTGAGGTGAAGAGTATATGGTTTCAATCCAGTCGATAAATTTAGGGCCAAAATTAAATCTTTTTAATGTTTGAATAAGATATTTCCATGACACTCTATCAAAAGCCTTTTGGGCATCCAGTGATAATACAACTGTCTTGGTTTTGCTTTGTTTTTGGTATGATAAGATATTAAACAAATGACATAAATTATTTGCATAATGTCTCCCGACAATAAACCCAGTCTGGTCTGGATGAATAATGTTAGTTATTATGTCATTTAGTCGCCGTGCCAATACACCCGTCAAGATACGAACATCTCCATTTAACATAGACAATGGCCTGTAAGAGCTGCAATCAGTGGGATCTTTACCTTCCTTCTGTAATACCACTATAGTAGCTTCTGCCCATGACACAGCCATTGTTTTTGTTTCTAATGAATGGTGATAAGCTTTTAAGAGGAGTGGAATAAGTTCTTCATGGAAACATTTATAAAACTCATTGATAAATCCGTCTGGAACAGGACATTTATTATTTTTGAGAGATAAAATACATTGTTTTATTTCCCAATCTTGGATTGGTTCATCCAAATTTGCAGCAATTTGAATGAATGAATGAATGAATGAATGAATGAATGAATGAATGAATGAATTTATTGAATGAATGAATTTATTTCGGATAGTACATTACAGGTTAAAAGAAACTGTATAATATAACAACAAGGTCAAATTAGACAAAGACTCCTTCTACTATACAATTCCACGTGAGTTATCCGAAATGGGTGATGGCTGAAGCCGCAGCTTATATTGCCCACCCATATTCCATCCAAGAATTCAAAGGAGAAAAAGAGAAAACAAGACAAGAGCGATTACAATTTAAAACAAGGCTAAGACAAAATATGACTGAGAGAAAAAGAAAACTGAGCTAGTCTAAGTTAAGCGGTTACTATTCAAAAACAAATCTAAGACATAGTGTCACAGAGAAAAAAGAAAAACTAAGCTATAACACAACACAGGCTGGAAATGTCAATCCTTATGTGAGTTTACATGTCGTCTTGTAAATATGTTTGGAGTATTTCTTCCTTTAGTTTTTGTTTAAATTGTCCAAGCTTTGTACATGATTTTAATTCAGGTCCAAAATCGTTCCATAATCTGACACCTTGCACTGAAATACAGTGTTGCTTGGTAGTTGTTCTCACTGTAGGCTTTTGAAATATACATGTTCCTCTGAAGTGATATCGTTTCTCCCTTGTTTGGAACAACTTTTGGATATTTGCGGGCAGTGATAGATTCTTCACTTTGAACATTATTATTGCGGTTTTAAAGTCGATCAGATCTTTCAACTTGAGAGTTTTTTGTTTAAGAAAAAGTGGGTTTGTTGGTTCCCTGTAAGCTGCTTTGTTGATTATTCTAATAGCTCTCTTTTGAAGCATAAAGAGTGGATATATGTTTGTTTTATATGTATTTCCCCATACTTCATTACAATATGTCATGTATGGGAGTATTAATGAATGATACAAGGTGTATAGTGTGGGTTGATTCAGCAAATTTTTCACTCTGTGTAATATTGCAATTGATTTGGATACTTTACCTTTTATATAATTAATATGTGGCTTCCAACACAGTTTGTTATCAATTATTACTCCAAGGAATTTAGTTTCGGATACCCTTTCAATCTCTACACCATTTACACTGAGTTTGGGTACTGGGTAGTTGTGATGGTTGTTAAAGACTATAAATTTTGTCTTGCTTAAATTGAGCGTTAATTTGTTTGAATCAAACCACAGTTTCAGCTTTCCTAATTCCTTTCCGAGTGTATCCAGAAGTTGTTCCAAGTTGTTTCCACTGCATAGCAGGTTAGTGTCATCAGCAAACAATATTAAGTCCATTTTTTCTGAAACTTTACATATATCATTTATATACATATTGAATAATAATGGTCCCAAAACTGAACCCTGTGGGACTCCACAGGTGACCTTCAGTAGCTCTGAGTTTTTGTTGTTAACACATACAAACTGATATCTATTCTTTAAGTAACTTCTTAACCAGGACAGTGCTACCCCTCTGATACCACAATTTTGTAGTTTCTTTAATAATAGATTGTGATCTACTGTATCAAATGCTTTTTTAAGATCCAGGAATACTCCAACTGAATACTCTTTATTTTCAATGGCTGTTGATATTTTTTCTGTAAATTCCATTAAGGCATATGCTGTTGTCCTTTTGTGTCTGAACCCATATTGCTGCTCACACAATAAATCATTCTTCAGTATGAAGTTGTCAATTCTCTCATAGAATATTTTTTCAAGTATCTTGGAAAATTGCGGTAATAGTGAAATTGGTCTGTAGTTGGAGAGTTCCCCTCTGTCGCCTGTCTTGTAAATTGGAATTACTTTAGCTATTTTCATTGCATTGGGAAATATACCTGATTGGAGAGACAGGTTACAGATATACGTCAGTGGTTTCACTATGCATTCGATAACAGTTTTGACTAGTAGCATATCAATACCATCGCAGTCAGTAGATGTTTTACTTTTGAACGATTTAACAATTTCAATGACCTCTCTTTCGTCTGTGTTCTTTATGAAGATGGTGTCTTTTACAGCAGTGTTATTGCATATTGAATCACCTGTTGGCACCGTAGTGGGTATTTCTCGGGCCAGTTTAGGTCCAATGTTAACAAAAAAATTATTAAATTCATCTGCAGGTGAAGCTATATTCACATTCGGAGTCGATTTATTATTTTTTGGAGTGTTAGTTGGGTAGCTGGTATTTCTGCTTTTATTTCCAAGGATACTGTTGATTATTGTCCATGTATTTTTAATATTGTCTTTGTTTTTTTCCAGTTCTTTACTGTAATAGTCTCTTTTACTACATCTTATTATATATGTTAACTTATTTTTGTATGTTTTATACCGCTGCTCTGCTTCTTTTGTCCTTTTCTTTATGAAAGCTTTATATAATAAATTTTTCTTTTTACACGCCTTTTGTAGTCCTTTGGTTAGCCATGGTTTGTCAGTAAATTTGTGTTTAAGCTTTTTTTTAACTAATGGGCAGTTTTTTTCATAAAGAGTGGTTACAATGTTTGTAAATGTGTCATAGGCTTCATTTACATCTGATACATAGACTTCTGTCCAGTCTTGCTTCAGCAAGTCCTCTTTAAAAGAACTGATTGCGTTTGGTGATTTGTGTCTGAACGATTTTGAGATTTTTTCTGGGTTGGGCCCCGTGTGGCCATGGATAAGTGCAAAGATTGGCAAGTGGTCGCTTATATCATTTATCAATAATCCACTTTCTATTTTCTTGTCGAGAACATTGACAAACAGGTTGTCAATAAGTGTAGCAGAGTGAGCTGTGATTCTACTGGGATGTGTTATTGTGGGATATAGACTCATGCTGTACATAGAGTTCATGAACTCTGTAACTACATTTTGTTGATGTGGATTAAGTAGGTCAATATTGAAATCTCCACAAATTGCTACCATTTTCTTACTAGTAATATTATTGTACAGCTCGACTAATTTATCTCTGAATGTCTCAATGCAGGTTCCCGGCGTTCTGTATATGCAGCTTATGATTAGATTTTTTGTTTTGTCTAGGTCAATCTCAACAGTAACACATTCCAGAATCCCTGGTAGTGCTAAGGACATTTCATTTACAAGCTTACATCTATATAGGTCATCAATATACAGTGCAACACCACCACCCTTTTTTTGAGATCTGTTAATGTTAAACATCTGATATCCCTCTATTGCCATCAGGGGAGCCTGGTCTGCATTAAGCCAGGTTTCAGAGACTGCTATAGCTGTGAATTTTCTGTTTAGCTGTTTTAAATAGTCCTGAATCTGTGAGAAGTTTTTTTTAAGACTTCTGCTATTGAAGTGTATTATTGACAGTTTACCATCTAATTGCACTTGACTTTTGAATTGCTTTTCAGTGTAATATTCACAGTGGTTATGAATATTATTGAAAAAGTGGTTATCAGGATCAATATCATTCTCCATCTCTTGTGGTTTATGTTCAGCATAGTGGCATATTTTTAGAGTTTGAGTTTCCTCACTCTGTGTTTCATAGTCAGTGTTCATCTGTATTTATCTAAGTCAGTAGCATCTCTGATCATTATACTTTTTGCTTGCTCAGGTGTTCCATTTAGTTTAATCCAAATTCTACAATTTCGCCAGATAACTGAGGTATATTAATATCCTGTAAGAATTGAGCAATATTGGACTCATCGGGGCATGTGTCAGTATCTTGGTAGAGGGATTTATAAAATTCTGCAAATGTTTCAGCTATTTCCTTAGGCTTTACTATATATTTGTGTCCAGATTTTATTTTATGTACAATATTAGAAGATTGTTGTTTACGTAATTTGAAAGCCAGAAGCCTGCTCGCTCTATTTCCATGTTCATAATGCTGATGCTTGGCAAAACGTAAAGTTCCCTCGATCTTCTCTGATAGTAGCTCTTGTAGCTCTGAACGGGCTGCTTTGAATTCAGTTAAGAGATTAGACACCATCCCTTGTTTATGCTTATGTTCGAGCTCCCTAATTTTATACTCCAATTCTGTTTGTTTAGCCATTTTTTGCCTCCTTTTTGCAGTAGCATAAGAAATTATACAACCTCTTAAATAGGCTTTTGCACAGTCCCAAAGTACAAGAGGAGACATACCAGGTGTATCATTTATATCAAGATAGTTCTTGAGCTCTGTTTTAATGAGAGTAATGAAATCTTTATCATTAAGAAGAGAGGCGTTCAATCTCCATTGTTTATAAGTTGGTGTCAATCCCATGTCCCACTGAAGAACCACTGGGGCATGATCAGAGATTGTAATGGGCATGATGGTTATGTCTTCAACTCTGTGGAGTTCAGCTTTAGAAGTGAAAAAATAATCAATCCTTGAACAGGATGCATGACTGTTAGAGTAAAATGTAAAATTTCTTTCTTTTGGAAATTTTGATCGCCATACATCAACTATTCCTGCTTCAGCAGTCAAATATTTAAGCATCTTGCCCATCTTGGATATGGATGCTTTAGGTGGAGGTTGTCTATCTTGTTGTGACATTACACAATTAAAGTCTCCCCCCATGAGTAAAAGACCAACACTATACTCCTTGATTCTGTTAAATAGTAATTTGATGAAGCCTGGTTGGTCCTCATTTGGGGCATACACATTAATTAGGGAGACAGGTATGCCATCAAGCAGCCCATTTACCAGAATAAATCTACCTTCTCCATCTGCATGTACAAATGTATCAACAAAATTAACTTGTCTATGTATTAATATTGCTACCCCTCTTCTTCTACCTGAGCGGTGAGATGAGAAATACACCTTATCTGCCCAGGATTTCTTTAATTTCAGGTGCTCATCATCGGACAAATGGGTTTCTTGTAATGGTGCTACTTGACACTTCAAACGTTTAAGCTGTAATAATATTTTCTTCTTTTTAATGGGGCTATTTAGACCCTTCACATTATAACTTATAATTGTCAATGGACTCATAACTTAAGTACTGTGGTGCAGATAGTTACAGTATAGGGCATCATAAAAGTTGTTTTGAGGCAGAGGCGGGCCCATGATCGAGAGTACAGCAGAAACAACATAGGGAATATTACTTCACATAGGAATGTTGCATCGAAGTGGAAAGATTTTATGACTAAGAGAATATGGTTCCAGTAAGTAACAAATAGTGACTCTGTTGCTCTTTTAAATAATATGTGATCCCTGGGGAACAAAGGGATCAGAACGCAAGAAACACAAAAACAAAATGTATATCGAACAAGCGAAATACTAAAGGGTGGGATTAAGTCCCTCGCCACTGTGTGTTAGCAGCTAAATACACAACCTGCTATGGTAGGCTGTGTCCACAGCAAAAAAGAGGAGCAGAAATTAAATCGGCAAAACAAATTTACTAAAGGAGCTCAGGCCCCTGCAGACTAAGTTACGATAAGGAACAACATTAAATGAAAATTTTCAAAATACTCAACACATTACACTATAACAATACAGGATGGGGGAAAAAAATGTATTATTCTCGTCACCATAAAAAAACATGTTTTAACAGATTACGCACCCACTGCAATCATAACCTACGGACTCACGCTATATAATCCAAACATGGTACTTCAAGGATCATCAACTTCGGACAGGATATTGTTCTTTATGAAGTCCATGGCCTTAGTAGGATCATGAAAGTCCTGACTCTTATTCCCGAAAGTGATCCGGAATCTTGCGGGGTAAAAAAGACCAAAGCGCACATCACGTCGGCCTCGTAGCGCCTTCCGTGCATCTGAAAAGGCAGCCTGGGCTTTAGCAACACCTGCCGTGTAGTCAGGGAAGATGCTGATCCTGTTACTGTTATACATCAAAGGTGCCTTTTCCCTGGCTCTTCTCAAAATATCCGCTGCATCTCCATTATAGTGCATCTTGGCGATTATCACTCGGGGTCTGTCTGCTCCCGCGGTCCGTGGTGCTGGTGTACGATGAGATCGATCAACTTTCACTTCTTGGTCCATGGATAAGGCTTGTTTAATAATTTTAGCCACCTCGTTTGGATTGCAGGGGTTTTGCTCATCGACACCGACAATGCGGATATTTCCACGTCTCATTCTCCCCTCCAGATCCTCACATTTGCTCCGCAGTGACTTCACTTCACTTTGGAGCTCTTTCACCAAGCTCTGAAGCCCAGTTATATCATCTGACCAAGTAGACAAGCCGTCTTTCACGTCTTGAATGTTAGCTTCAATTGTGCCAAATCGTGCGCTAACGGAGGTGGCGTTGCTAGCTATTTCCGAACGTACAGCCTGGACTTCGGCTTTGAGAGAGGCAAAATCGTTAGCTAAGGCATTCTTAAATTCTTCCCATATAATTTGTGTGATGTCTTCTCTTAAGGATGCCAAAATCTGAGTTTTAGAGCCT